>JAQIWD010002023.1:0-10445 GCA_034694825.1 Anurida granaria | reverse complement strand
CATTAATGTCGTCACCCAAATTCCTAATGTAATTTTATGAAAACTAAACAACAACTAATTGGTTTCGATTGTCTTCAGATGACAAAAGTCACTCATCTCAGGTTACATTTTGACTCCCCGTTCATTAGTCTCCCAGCGTCGCTTTAACTTGGTAAAATGCTCCTCTAAGCGCCTTTGATGAGGAGAAGCTATTCTTGGAAAGATCAAAAAGGTTTTATTCCGTCGGATTCAGATAAAATTTAAAAGTTTAAACGGATTTAAAATAGTAATTGAGATCGGGAGAGGAGATCAAATAAATGAGGAATTCCTTTATTAACTGAACTGGGATTACGCTGAATAAATTCCCTGGTAGTTATGGTGGTAAGCTAAAGCACCTTTTCATGGAATCGCTGCTACTTTCGTATACAGGACCTCCGCCAAATAAGTTTTTCCAGTGATTTTGATTTAACTTACTCGGGGAAAAAGGTGGTAACCGGAGGATCCGAAATTAATCCCGGGATTCGTTGACGGAGGAGGCGGAAGACACTTTGGGAAATAGGAACTAATGAGATAAAACTTGACAAAAAGGGAAAAGGAAAAGTCTCCTTCACTCAAGTCCCCTTTTCATCTGAAGACAAACAAAAGACTTTCTTACTTACGGAGAAAGCATGGGAAATGAAAATGAAGAAAGTAAATCAAGGCAGGAAAAAACAAAAAATGAGATTCGGTGGTGGAAAGGTACGACCCACCCAACTGTCCCGGGTTTTAACAGCTCCAGATTTATGACCTCGCGGCTTTCCACTCCGGCTGGAAGTCAAGCTGGCAAACCGATTCTGGTTTTAGCAAATTTGGAACCCACGACATAGATCATCCGACGTCGTAATTTACTTTAACCCCAGGCATTCATCATCACATGAATGACCTTCCTCCAGCCAAAGGTCAGAGGTCCTACGTACCATGTTAAAAAGAAGAATGCTACTTACCACAGGAGAAGGCAAAGAGGACGAGGATGTAGAGAAAGAAGAATTTCATAATATCCATCACCATTCGTCCTAACGAGATTTGCAGGGGTCCCAAATAAGGATTCACAGAGAAGATATAAACCAACTTGAGAGAGCTGTCAAACCACAACAAGAACAGAGATGAAAAGGAATTCGAATGAAAACAGTTGGAGAAAGACTACTTTCTTTGACCCCGACGGTATAAAAAGGGAACAGAGAACAACAATGGACAAGAAAGAAAAAGGAGAGGAAAATTCTCGAAGGATTTGCGTCAAAAGAGACTTTCTTCCTTTGTTTGCCGCACCCCCCCCCCCTTTCTCTATCATTTTATTTATGATTGAGCCATGGACAATGGGGGAAACAAGTATCCCCTCCCCCTTCATCCTCATAATCCATCTGTCATGTCATTGTCTTTTGAACTCCACGGGAAGAATACTGCCGGGGATTCTCCATTTTTCCGAATCCCTTCTTGTCTCATTAAAAAACGACGGAAATTATTCATCATCCCCCCTCTTTGTGCCTGCGTGGATGAGGAGGAGGTCATATGGGAATGGAAGGCTAGGACACCGTTGATACGGACCTCTGCGATGATACGGAAGGAGAACATATGCCCCACTACTGGGACGACCTTAATGGACTTATTTTTATGACCCCCGAACTACCATCCTCCTCCACATCAACTGAATTTTAATTCTTCCTTTTTACTTTCACCAGGATGAAAAGGGAAAGTCGAAAGCAAGCTAAAGCCAAATGGCCTTTCCATCATCTCTCCTCTTCTGATCCCCAGTTTGAAATGGAAAGAAAGGAGGGTTAAAGGTTATTAGAATTAAGTGGTTCCATGGAGTGACAGTAATTGGACGGGCAGATTAACTTTAAGGACCTGAAGATATTGGCGGCAGCAAAGAGCCCTTCGGCAATCAACATTGGATCCCACGTATTCCAGTGCTCCCGGGCCAAATCCCCCTGTTGCCCTTGATCCTTCTCTTTCTGAACCTGCGGGGTCAAGACAGACAATGTGGGTCAGGTGTCAATCATCATCAGAAACCTCATGGAAACACTGGTGGAAATTGGACTCACTTGATAGTGGGCCACAACCCGGAGACAAATTGTGGCGACATAGAGGGAGTTAGTGACAAAGTCCAGGATATTCCACATGTCACCAACGTACTCTTGCAGTCCAACGTCCCACAACTGCTTGATTTCACTCCAGATTAGTCCTAATGTCCAGAAATTAAATGAAGCATTCCAGTTAATGGTTTATGAGCATGGGAAATAACAGGCTGGAAGTTCAAATTTATGTTTCGAGGCCTCAGGAGATTAATTGTGGGGAGCAAAGTGTCACCCGGATGAACCTGAACAGGGGGGCATTAATGCGACAGCGACAGTTGCTTACCTGTCACCCAGGCGAGGATGAACCATTCCACAAATGACGGTGGGGCTCCGCGTTTGGTCGTAACGTCCGTTGAAACCCATTTGGAAAGATTTTCGGATCCAAGCCATTGGACAACAAACGTCTCGAACCGCTGACTCGCCAGTATCAATAAAACTGTCATAAAAAAGTTGAACTTATTCATTATCCGGAATATTGCCCGGGCCGAGTGGTATTCCGCCTCCCGGGGAAAAAGACAAAAGTCCCCCCCCCCAACCTCTTATTATTGTTATTATTAGAAGCAAAAGGATAAATAAAAAGAAAGGAACTTTTTAATGACGACGCCAACTTGGGGTAAATCCCGGCGACATTTCTTTTTCTAACCCAAATCTTGTAACCCAACGAATGTCTCCGTGTTTGAACCAACCCGCACTTTATCTGGTGTATCAGAAAGGAAATCGTTTTGATTTTCTTTTTGGTTCAAGTAAATCAGGTCTGATTTCCTCCCCTTTTCCGTCCTGATAGTCAGGCATGACACGTGCCAAAAGGGAAAAAGGATTGACATGGGTAGCAGTGGGCCTTTTGAAAGTCTACTGACAAGCGACGACGACGACGTTTGTATTCACACCCAGGAAGTCGTTGACTGGAATTACGGAAGGGGGTAAATGGGCGACCTTTATCACTTTATGGGTTTGGGAAGAGGCCTGCCTGGGCAATTTCGATGGACTATGGCGACCACCACCGCAACCTTGCTCACGTCGTCATAAGATATTTGATTTTCCACGTTCTCCAGGGGGAAAACCTCCGCTTAAAAGTCTATCACCATACACCACTCTCCTCAAACTTTTCTTCTTTCCTTTATTCTGGAATAGAATTCAATGGGATCTTTTTCTCCAGGAGTCTCCGCCAATCACGTTATCCCATTTCCTCCCGCCTCAACAATCTCTCCGGAAAAAGGAAAAAGATAACAAAGATCCCATTCCCAAAGTCAATAGACATTACGTCTCTATTCCATTTCGAGGTTTTGGATTAATTTCACCTAACTCGTCTGAAATCCAGTATAGACTACTTAGGATTTGGGTATGGGGTGAAGTGAGACGGATAATGACGACTGTCGGCTGCGGGAAGAGGCACTCTGACGAGGGAACCGCATGTGGTGTCCCCCTGAACTCCGATTCCAACCAAAGTCGTTCGCAAAGCGGCGTTGCGAATAAAGGTCGAGCTGAGAATCCTAGCTGGAAGGATTCTGGTGGGAATCGGGGAGTGGGTTCCCTCGTGAGTCATATTTTCTTAGCCCTTCAGCTAACTCACAGAGAAACGTAAAGTATGATGCGGAATGACAGATGAACTTGATGAAGGGTTTCCTCATGGTTTGTCCCATGCTTGATTTGGGTGCAAGGATATAACAGACTGAGAATAGTGGAAATAGGAGTCCGATTCGGATCACTTCCAGTGCCTGGAGCAGCATGTTTTTCCTCCGAAATCCAGGCAGGCCCTCGTACCAAATGCTGGCGAGGAGTTGCTGGACATTGGGATGAGCCACAAACTAAATCAGACAAGACAAGAAGAGAAAAGAAAAATAGAGATGCTAGAAGAATGAGAAAGAAAGGAAGATCAACGGACCATGGAAACTAAAGGGAATGTGCTGGAGAATGTGCTGGGGAAAGTGCGATCTTACTTTCTTTTGACGGAACTTGATGGCTAGTTTCAGTCTGTTGAGATGCATTCGTTCCCCATGCTCAAAGGCAGGTCCCGTGGGATCATGGTTCAGGAGGACTTCCAATTCATACGACCCGCGTGTGTGATCTAGTAAAGCCGTAGCAAAACAGTCCATCCGCCCTTTGATGTCCTAGTAAATCCAAAAGAACTTCATTTGAAAACTAATCAAGTCTCCCACTACTCATTCCCATTCAGGATAAGGAAGGAGGAGGTGGAAGTTATCAATGAGGTCGCTGTAGGTTTTCATTCCGAATGAATCGTTGTCGTCATAAATGCCCAATTGGCCCCACAACAGTTTAATGAGAGAATTTATCTTGTCATTAAATCCTCAAATCAACACTCTGATTCACCACCACCACGAAGATCATCAGCGATTCAAACGTTTTTGCAAAATTTATGGCCTCGCTTCCAAAAGGTTTCCGTTTGAAACTATTCCAAAGTCCAACTGGTCCCTTTCTCCCGAAGTAGAGGCAATGAAAAGGAAATGAGTAATGGTAACTACGGGTAAGAAAAATTCAGTCTTTCACCAACTCCTTTCTCTTTTTCTTGAAATCGCTGCGTCGTTTCAAGAAGAAGGGAAATTCGAAAGTGAAAACTTTTGAAGAGGGTGAAAGTGAAATGAAGGGGAAAATGTAGGTGGTGATTTTGTAACACCCGGTTAGGGACCTTAGGTCGAAAAAGGAACTCCGAACTTTCATTTTTGGGGATTAAGTCGAAGCCTCATCCTCCTGTAGGAATTTGAAAGTGGTTTCAATGAAACTGAATTAAGATTTCTTTAAAGTAAATTCAGGGACATAGGAAATTGAAACTCCCTCCCCTTTTCTCTACGCGTCCTATCCTAATATATCCTAACCATTCGCCATACAAATGAAACGGGTCCATCGTCTTTCCAGTTTATCTTGAAAAAGTGTTTTCTCGGGGATTTCCATGCTCGATGTGGGTCAGTGACCTTCCACCCACAGGTACACGTGACAGATGGGCGAACTGTCATTGGATGGAGAGTGATAACAGAGGTGGGACGGGCACCAGCTACTTAAGTCCTTAAACCGTTTCTGGCATTTGTCTTGCTGTCTTGTCTTGGTGTCACTCAGAGTGTGAAATGATCCTGTCAGTGATTTCATGAATTTCATACATTTGCAACCACACGCGCGCATGCCCTGGTACTATACCCTGTTGCCATTACGTAAACACAGGCAGCCAGAATTCCATTTGTGGGTTCCTGGATTTCTGAATACGGTAACTGCCATTAGTATTCCGCCCCACCGCAGATTCCTTGTTTACGCTTTGCAAAATTTAATTCTAAAACCAAATATTCACCCAAAACTTTTCCTCCTTCTCCGCATTTCCTGGTCCTTTTTTATATCCCGACCTTACAATTTCCCGGGCCCTCACGTCACGTCCCTGAAATTTATGAAAGTGGAGTGGAAAGTCTTGTCTCGTGTTATTAACCCATAAATCCTTCCTTCGATTCCCATCCTACCCAGTTTAAATTCAGGAATATGGGTTAAGATGGTGGCCCAAATAAAAAAATTTCGGTTTCTTGCGGAGGGAAATTGAACTTGAACGATTCCCGACTTTATTTCTAATCCAATTTCCTAGGGGCCAATGAATTCCAGCGTCCCTGGGATGATTGGGGGAGGACGTGCCTTGTTGATTAACCTCTACGGTAGCATTCTCAGAGTATTAAGCATGCCTGCCTTCATCTCTCTCCTTTGTACGTCTTTTCGTATTCTAAACTTGAAAAAGTAGCAGACTCTCTCCTAGATCCAAGATCCAGAACAGGATGTTATGTAAAGCTCCATAAATTGAAAAGTAAACAGAAAGATTTTTGGAAGAAAGAAAGAATGAAAGAAAGAAGAGATGGATGGAGTGAGCGAGTGGTTCCTTGGGCATTTAGGTCCGAGCTTGCTGGCTGGAATGGGCTGGGACTTGGGACTTGGGGCTGGAAAAAGAAAAGAAATTCTCCTTACCATGTACTCTGCCTTGAATTCATGTTCGGCAAAGAAAAGTCGACGGAGTTCCCATGACAGTTCGAATGCTGTAAGGATTGGATCCTTGGATGAGAGGGCAATCAAGGAAGGACTCGCAAGAGCTCGGTAAGAATTGATCCTCGAACGGGAATGTCGTAAAGAGTCTTCTTGTCTCGAAGTCACACACTCCTCACACCCACAACTGTAGGCGATGGGGAAAAAAAGCAAAGGAACCCGAATTAGGCCTAAATCTTATCCAAACGTTCCACAAAACCCCAAAACCAGGGAATGAAACGCATTTTAACAACAACAAAAGGAACCCATTTAGAATGCGCGCGGGAAGAGGCACTTGAAAATGTCTGCTGAGTAATCAACAAATCCCTTCACCCACCCAAACAAACACACGATCCACCGCACATTCCCTACTTTTTGTACTGGAAAACGTCCATCAATCACTAACCTCCTTCCTCTCCAAGAATCTTCTCGGCAGAGCCTTAATGCATCCAAATAAAATGGAAGGAAGTTTAAGTTTCCGCGCGCTGGGGAAAGGCATTGTAAAGTCTCCTGAATTGCTCCCCCTCCCACTCCCTCCCCGTGCATATTTTATTCACGGGGCATTAAACGGACGATTTAGGCACACGAGATGGGAAATTCTGACTTCCTAAAGAGGTCACGAAGTCACCGTACCCGCGGTTGCCGGCGATGGAGTTGATCAAGATGACGACCTACAGTGTAGGAAGACTATGGTAAGGAGGTTGACAAGGGTGGACAGCATAAAACCTTCTGTCCCAGAAGCATAAATCAGGGAGGACCAGGAGGATTATGTTGCTCCTAGTACATCCACCGCCGCGGTGGCCCGAGGACCGAAAAAACAAAATGGGACTCATTCTTGGAAGCAAAAAACTTCGAGATTATAAGAAAGATGGGGTCCGTCAGATTTCATGATTTGAAAGACAATATGAGAACGGGACTGGGATGGGACAGCGCCTGGAATCCTTTTTCCAGGAGCAAAATAGGATCATCCGAATCCTCCACGTCCTCCTTCTCTGACCCTTTAAATGGCAATCACTTTCACCGTTACGGGTACCACAGCAGAGGGCTCAGAGGGACATAATTCCTGCCATGACAAATTGCATTTTATCCCAAGCGCATGCGCAAGAGCGAGTGAAATTATTATAAATGCAGATGCCCTTGAAGATTTTACGAGGGAAGTTCACGTTGTGTCGCCGTTGATTCTGTCGAAAATTCTTTCAACCGTGCCTCAAATCCGGGAAAGCTTAGAAAGAAAATTTTTGACAATTGAAATCTAATCATACTGGAGTCATGTCATGGAATTCATGGACATGCTGGCATGCATTCGAGAAATAGAAGAAGAGATTTTGGGCTGGAGTCGGAGAGGGACACCCACAAAAGTGCCCTCGTTAGTTGACGCATAAACCCAAAATCCACTTCCATTTTTAAGGAAGCCCGTGCTAAGTTTGCATAAGAAAAGAAGACGAAATTTTTTGTCTGATAGATTTGTAGCCGGTTTCCGGACGCCTGTCCCGGGACGACTGCTTGATCCCCGGAGAAAGTTTTTCATGAGGCAGGGAAAGCCAAGTGTGTGGAAGTGTAAGATAAGGAAATTGGGTTCTGAGTTACCGAATATCATGTGGCATGGGGAGCGTGGCCCCACGATCCAGGAGTAACTTGATGATTTCATAATTATCTCGATGAGCAGCCAAGATGAGGGGACTTATGTCCGGAGTGAAAGTGGCCGTGTCAGGCGGAAGTGCTTCCCAACTCTGCAAAAGTTACACTCAATTAGTTTCCCAACAAAGGGAGGGGAAAGGGGACTTTCCCTTAATTCAATCATCATGAAGCTTCATCCCCACAATTAAGTTTTTAAATAAGGAAATCAATAAACTCGGCAGGATTAATTACGCGGTAGGAAACTTTGAAAATGAAAACGCAACGCACGTGGGGGTCACCGGGCTTGTGGACCGCATCCTCATGTTCCAGGAGAACTTCCACGGCCTCCACGTATTCTTCCGAAATAGCATGGAGGAGGGCATCCCGTGTTTCTACGCGGAATTCCAGTAGGAGCTCCACCATACCCAAGTTCTCATTGTCAATGGCCATGAGGAGGGCAGAGCGACCGAGGGGATCCGCACAGTTGACGTTGATTCTGCCCATATTGTCCATTAGCATGCTGAAATAATAATAAGAATGAAGGATGAATAATTGAGGTCACAAAGGTCACTGGAGCATAACCTGGGCTCCTGATTATCATAAGAATTGCAAGGGGCTGGAAACGTCTCATGATTTCCTTGCAGCCCCGTGAAAGCGTATTCCGCCGTAGTCCCAAATTTCCCTAAGCCTGCACCTTTCCAGGATCAGCTACATTTTTTATGCCTGAGAATTGTGACAGATGGTGAAAGTGTGATTATGGTGGACTCAATTTCAAATTTCCCACCAAGACACAAACCAATCATCATCATTCCTGGAGATCCAATCATAATCAACTCTTTACTTCCTCGCCGCACGTGGGGAAATTTTAATAAAAACAAACCAACCCTCCAGTCATCACTATCGAATGGGAAGGTGGTTAAAAAAATAGGTCAAAGTTCCACGGATTCCACCGCTGGAAGCTAAAACTTTGTTAACTTTTGATTCCTTGTTATGGTAATGAAGGTTGATCCAGAAGATCTCAGGACCTAACGAGTCTTCCACACTTTGGAAGATAAGGACCATATTTAAGCTTAAGCATCGGGATTTGGTGACTTTCACTTTTGACTGTCTGTCTGTCAGGATCCCACTGCTTTTGCTTTGAGGAGCAAGTTGAGACGCCGCGGCGGTGTGTGGTCTTTTGTTTCTGGAAGTTGAAGTGGGGACTCTCAGAGGGGCAATTGAGGAAAGTTCCACGGCCACGGCCACCGCGACAGGCGAAGTGAAAGTGCCTCACTTTATCCGGATGTGCTTATGAGGATGAGCCTTGGGAATCCCCGCACCGCCATCATCACACCACCACCACCACGTGGAACTTAAAGGGATTCCAGTCCCCTTTATTCTTTGCCATTGAGAAAAACGGAGTGGTCCAGCGGTCCAGCCCCATCAGCGATTCTAAAAGAGTCTTCAGCGATTCTTCCTGACAGGGAAGTTAATAAAAGATCTCGACCATTTCAATCCCCATTTATCACTCCGCACTTTCCATTATGATTACGGATTAATGGGAAATCAGGGCTCACGAGGGAATCCCAAGGGGTGTCCACAATCAGTTCAAAATCCCTGCTGCCATTCTACTTAACTCCTACAATCCCGCAACGGAGGTTTTCGGAAATGGGCACCCCGTGAAGTTCCCTCCAGAGCCTTGATGAGCTGGAGATCCTGGAATCAAATGAAAATCAAACACACTCCTTCTATCATCTTCATCCCCGCCGTCAGAATCCCACTTAGACGAAGAAAACCGAAATTAGTGTTTCCCGTGTAGAAATTTGCGTTGGAAAAGGAAGGAGTTGAATCAAATCTAAATTGAGTTAAATTCCTAGAAGTCCTTGGTCCTCCAGTCCTCCAGCTAAGAGAATCCAGCGAAGGAGGAAGGAAGGAAAAGTCCCTAGTCTGGAATTGACATGGGCGGGCGTGGGAATGCTTAAGCCTACCGGGGAAGTCAATTAATTCTCAAGACCAAGTTAAGAATATTGAGAAGCTTTTCCTCCTCCTGCCGACCTCTTTTCTACTCCGAATCTCTTATGCTGGAAGTGCCCGGGTGAGGAGTATCGACTCCGCCAAATGGAGTCATAAACCCAGCCGTACTTTCTCCAGGGAGGGAGACTGCTGGAAACGGGATGTGACATGAATTGTTCCACAAAGTGACACTTATGCGGAGGAGGTCAGAGGAGAATGGGAACCTTCAGTGAAATCGGAGTCTGAGTACCTTAAGTCCTTTGCCGGGAGATTTGAAGGAGGGAATGGGGACTTTTGGATTATTTGCTTAGGAAGACATCAGCCTACCTCTTTTTCCTCACTAATGTTATTTACCAAAGCCAAATTCACTTTTTTCCTTTACACAAAACGAGGAATCGAGTACCCATAAGACCGGGCGTATAAAATTCGACTAGGAAATTTCATATTCGGGAAAAAGGAAATCAGGAGATCTCATCATCAATAGATGCTCCAGTGAGTCTAGTTTTTCCCCCGCTGTTACTACTCCTTAAATTGAATCGAATTGAGCACTTTTGCTTCCTCACGGCTAAAAAGAGGTGTGGGAAATGTGTCTAAATCTTCTTCAACTTTAGCTTAACTTGGAAACGGTCCACCACGGTCCACTTACTCCGCTTTCCAGCACAAAAAAAGATGAAAATGTATTTACTTTCACTTTCCAGCACTGGGAAGGAAGAATAGAGATCCGAATACGCCTTTGGAGGAGCA
>JAQIWD010002022.1:0-10447 GCA_034694825.1 Anurida granaria | reverse complement strand
TCGTTAGGCCTTACCAGGCCTAACTGTTTCCAGGGGCTCTGCAGGGCTTGTAATGTGCTCAGTGAGTCGACAAAAAAAGTGAACTTCCAGATCACTGGAAGTTCACAGGACTGGTCCTGTGCTTGCAGGACCACTGCCGCCGAGAACAGTGCGAAAACCTCGGCCCTGTAGACCGTGGGGTAGTGTCCCAGCGAAAGTGTTACCTATGTGTAAGCATTCCCAGGTGATTGGCTCAGGTATAGAGTAGAATTGGTAAAATATCGAAAACTCTTACGTACAATTATTTTTAATTGCCAAAATGGCTAGCAAACTTACATAAGATTTTTTCTTTCCAAAAAACAAAAAAATCTTTTTATTCTTACGGGAAACCTGCAATCAAATGACCTTAAATACTGCAAATCGTACTTCAGGCAAGTTACAGGGTCACCAGAATATGTAAACCAAAAAAAAATTTTTTCCTAACAATCCGCCCCACGCTCATCACTCAGAAAAAACTCGTGGACATCTATGGACTCCTTTCTTTTCACTCTTCATTCTCAATATAACCACTGTCTTTCGATCCCCTCTTCTTCTGATATTGTCAGTCTCACAAAAATCACCACAGGGAAAGAGAATGTCGTTAAAACACCCTACGCCCATACCCCGCAATGTAACTTTAAAACAGCATAGCTATGGAACCGCTTAACATTAATCATTTTAAAAAAAAGGAGGTTGTTCAGAATGTGATAGGTAATCGAAAAGCTTGCGAGAGCACCTGTCTAACTATTCAAATTCAGAACATCACGAGAGAAAAACTACAGCAAGTTGTTTCCTCTCTCCGCACTTTGCGACGACTTCGCCACCACGCGGAAACTCCATTTTCGGGGAACACTTTTGAGAAGAGTTGACTGACAATATCAGAAGACGGGGGGATCGAAAGACAGTGATATAAGCGTATGCATGGACGAGCAAGTTGTCAATTTGTGACATTCCCTTAGGAAGCGAAAAGAAATGTTTGAATTATTAAAATGAACTGGATTTAATTAAATTCAGTATTGATGTTTTAAAATTGGTAAATCCAGATAAAGAAGTATTCTGAATACTGGTCCACAGAATAGAAGGTTGCGAGAAGTTGCAATTTTTATTTAAAAGGGCGAGGAGTGACAAACACATCCACTACCAGTAATTCTGTGAAGAATATTATCATACCAAACAGGTTGCGTTTAATTCCGGTTTTTGGCAAAAGTTCGTCTTATCGTCTATGAAGAGTCAATGACATGAAATTCGATGGGTTAAAATTCCTCTCAAGTTTTAGTCATAAAAACATTTTTATACTGAGCGTACTGAATTTCAATACGTTTAAACAATAATAGAATAAAAATTACTGAACCAGCGTATAAACTGCGGCGCTGATAGTTTATATTTCGGCTTAGAATTTACAAGGCAGCAACGTTCCAGGGATGTATAGAACAATAGAGACGGACGTAGCAACGTTCACGTCATTTCCACGATATGGTAACCAAAATTGGTTTAAAAGGAATTCAAATCTTTTACTTGGCGGGTATGTTTTATCCGCTATTCTCCTCCAATATAAAAACTTATAATTTTTTTTTTTTGTTCTAGAATCATAGTAATCTTGCTAGCCTGCATTGGACTTTCAATGTATAGCAACAGGATAATGGCGGGTAACGTGAAGCTATCTAACAGTGAAAAATCTGATAATGAATTGCCTTGTTATGGCAAACTCCCACCAAAAAAGTGCACTTTGCACGATGAGTGCTGTACAAAGGACTGTCAATCCAATGGTTGGTGTTCGAGGGAAAACGGAGACTGGCCTGAGTGTATGTTTGCAAAGAAAATCAGACAAATTTGGTAAAATCTTCTATGCTTTCTGTTTTAAAATTGGCTCCACATTTTATACGCGCAGTTCATGAAGGGAAACCAAAATGCTATGGCAACCTACCGCCCAAGAAGTGCACTTCGGACGATGAGTGCTGTACAAAGGACTGTCAATCCAATGGTTGGTGTTCGAGGGAAAACGGAAACTGACCTGAGGGTATGTTAGCAAAAAGACGTTTTGAATTCGTATTTCTTTATTTCTCAAACATACTGCACATTTGTATGGTTAACGGTTTCATCAAATATATTTTGTCTAGGTCATCCCAGTGCGGCTGAATAGTGCATTCACGTCGAGTAATCTGATTGGAAAGAGCGTCTATTTGACTGGCTTAATTTTAGACAACATTTGTTGTTTGTTGGGTCAACTACGGGGTAAATATGAATAAAATAGCTCACAAAGGGATAATACGAGGGCCATTTCAAAAGTTATGTCGTGATTTCGTTCAATCATATTTCCACCTCAGGATTCTATCAAGGCCTGAAATTATTATCATGGATACACCATGGGCTAAAGTTTCGATGACATAATTTTCATTGAACCAAATTCAGTAGTTTAGGGGAGTTACCCCTAACCCAAAACTGGACTGCCAAAATCGGGCAAAAGTGACCAGAATCTGAGGAAAGTTAACCAAATTCTACAGAAAGACCACCTGTCCGCAAATAAAATATCTCAAAAAACTAGTAGCTATGTGGCGCATAATAACGATCTTGCTCGAGCTTTTGCCGGCTGTGTGTCCAAACTTTTGAGAAAGGCAGAATTTAAGAAAAAGGTAAATCGCATGTGAAACCAGTATGTTTCTGAATAATTTGAAAACGGAATTTTTCAAAACCAAATCGTCACTGGAGATGAGACACATATTCACCACTACGAGACTGAAACAAAGCGACAGTCAATGCAAACCACCGTCAAGCCAATCAGAAAATTGGCGAACAACACAGTTATGGCCGTGGTTTTCTATGATCACGTAGGTGTGCTGTGGGTGCGGCACTTTTATAAAGAGGCAACAATCAATGGCTTCTCCAGCTTACGTAAAAGGATTGCAGCAAATGAAGCTGGCAATCCGGAATAAACTGGGAGAAGGTGGGAAGGCTTGGTTCCCAAATCTTATGGCCGCTGTTACACTTAAAGTGCATTACTGGTCCAGAAGGGCCAATCTTAAGCCTCAATATATTTTTATACCTTACTACAGCGACTTTTCTACCTAGCCTACATAACATGCTATCATTAAGTCCTCGCGTAACCCATCACGTAATCCATGTCGAACAGAAACGTGGCAATCGTTAGATTGTTTGAAAAGTTTCACTCCAGGTTCTATTTTTTGGCATTTAACTTTAAGCGTAGTTAATGTGTGGACCTTTACCCTGAAATTGACTAATAAATAAATAATCTGATAATATGCAGTAAGTATGTGGAATTAAGTTAACTCTGTTAAATTAACCCATATATTCCCATAGCTTACTGGAAAATTTTTGTCGAGCAGAGCTGCATATAGAGCATTGCATGCCTAAGACGCTGGGTGTTGCTGAGAATCCAATTCGAAAAAGCAAATGCAATTGAACAGTTAATTACATTAAAAATTTCAATTAACATCACACTTACGTTTTAACCCGCAAAACGACGGCATTTTCAGCAGTTCTGTGAGATTTGACACAAGCATGCAGATATTCGTATAGTTATATTACTCGATTTGTTTTTTTCTAGTCACATTCTGATTTAATTTAAGCTTACATTCGTTGGGCAAAATGGTCATACTGAAAATTGAAAATAATGAAAATGTGTTATAGTAAATATTAATTATATAATATATTAAATTATTTATATTCAAAATTTTAATTTTTAGTATATTTATTAAATACATTAATTCTGTATTATTTTGATCCTTCCTTCCACTGTTTGATTAATCGGACTTTTTTGTTTAATGCATTCAATCATCACATCCCGTTCTAGATTTCCTGTAAAATGCATACAAGATGATCACCTATTCCTTTTTAGATTTTGGAGAAACATTCATTGTCATCACCTGAATTGTAAATGTTAAGTATGCTTTTTTGAAGGGTTGCATACCCATCACCTCCGCTGGTCATATAACTTGTGGTTACCACCTTGTAGATTGTATTCTCATCCAACGGTTCATATGTTGGAACTATGCATTCTGTGCAAAGAACCTTCAGAGAAACTACCCTATTCCCATCTGGTAACCTCACATCGTAGACCACTTGAATCCCAGATACTTGTAGGAATTTTCCAGGGCGATGAAATCCCTTGGGATCGTATCCTTGAATCGAAAATTCAAACACTTCCCGCAAGTGTTTTCCATATATCTCAATGATGTCTACAGTATCATCAAAAGGGAAAACAGTCATTACATGCTCCACTGTGATACTCCCCTCCCCCGATTTCTCATCGATGGAAGCACGGAGTGCACCACTATTCACAATTGCCATGGAGACATTCGCCCAACGCACGTCATCTACATGTCGCACGCTCTGCAATAAAGTAATTCCAAAAGGAGTTTCGTGGTACAAATGCCGTAAAAATGACGTAAGCTTGTGTTAGGTTACATTAAAGACCAAGGCGTCCGTAAAAAAATTTCCCATGTTACACTCGTAACGATGACACGTGGGTCCACTACCATCCAAGTACACGTTTGTTCTCCCGACAACTTTTTTTGCTCTGGTGTTCAATTCTTTCCAGATTTCTTGTAATTCACTCTCCATGTTTAGATCCTGGGGGATGCTACTGTCTAATAAAATTGGATTCCCAGCCCACGAGGACGCCTCTCCTTCCTTATCAAACGTGATGTTAAGGAATCCCAAATATTTCCCAAATGCATATGCCTGAAAGCCATGAAACAAACGGCGTAAAATATTTTTGAAATGAAAAAAAGTATTGAAATCATCTTGAATCTCCCACCAAATCCAAATGGTGAATGTATGTGGACGCATCAATTGCTTTACCTGTACTACAAGGACATTTCTCCCATTAGTTTTTACTACAGTCGGATAAGGTCCGTCCGGTTTTTCAATATCGGGTAACTGTTCCCCTATACCAGACCATTCCCAAATGTAAAAATATACACAAAAGTGACTTGAACATGAATCGTACTAACCAGAGTAGAGGAATGTGTTGGAGTGACCTCCTACGACGACATCTACAAATGGTACTTTTGCAACCTCCAAATCCACCGTATACCCCGAATGGCCAAGGGCAATAATTATTTTGACTCCTTCTTGATTTAAGCGATGCGCTTCATTGGTAATTGCCTCTACTTCGTCATCAAATTTCAAATTCCCAGGATTAGACAGATCCTTCATATACATAAATAAAGTGCACATTTGTATAATTTGTTTCACTTTTGAAATGCTAGTGATTTTGTATGTCACAATATGCTAGTCATTTTGTATGTTTATACGTTTGTGTATTTTGTTGTGTATCCAATTATTCCCACTTTCCTTCCGGCCACTTCTACCGTAACTGATTTTGGTATTTTTTCAATTAGCCTCGGTTCTTCCGAAGCATCTATGTTGCAACTGACAATGGGGAAAGTTGCATTGTCCAAAAATGGTAAGAGTCCTTCAATCCCGTCATCAAACTCATGGTTTCCGAGTGCCTGGAAATATTTTGGTACAAAATGGCTCAAAATTTGGTTTTGCGTGAAAATGGAGGACGATTTACCATTGCGGTATGGCCCAACTGGTTAACAAATTGTGAAACGTATTTCCATTTGTAGAGCGTGTACCAAACCGTACCTTGGAAATAGTCACCAGCTGAGAGGTAAACCACATTTGGAAATTTCTTGCGGAGTTCTGTCACCTAAAATAAAAATAAAATCATCAAAATTTTGCAGTACAAAAATATACACAATTCCCTCCACCGGGCCAACCTTGTAATGGAGTCTGGAAAATCCGCCGTAGCAGTGACCAGTTGCTTTGTCCTGGTCTGTACATCCGGCACTGCTTTCCCGATTACCCGCCAGAAACCGTGCATGGACGTCATTCGTGTGCAAAATAAGGAGACTGAAGTCTATTTGTAATTCTGACGCACGAGTCCGAAAAAATAAAACGCTAAACAGGACGAAAAAATCAAGCTTCATCTCAGAACAGGAGATTAATCATGAACACAAATGAACAGTAACATTTACTGAATAATAAGCGTCTACGCACGGAGTCTCCTAATCTCCATTCTTGTGGTTTTAGCGTCTTCCATTACGTTATCATAGTTCCCTTAATTGTGGCAAGAAATAACGCGTGATTAGAAATCTTTGCTTCTGGATTTTGTCTGCTGTGCATCTACACCATGCAATTCAACTGATTTAGAACCACTTTTTAAAGAACTGAACCCACTATCTAACCGCAATTGATCAAGTCTATTTTGATTCAACTTTATCATAATCTTTCGATATCGTTGAAAATTCATATGAATGTTGTTGTCATCCCAATTAAAGTTTCAATTCGGAATTTTGTTTTGGGTAGTCAGACTTCACCCACCCAGGTCGCTTGGTCTGAAATCACCCTTGTGAGATAATTTCAAATTTTTCGCGCCAATTTTGTTCTCATTGTTCCCCATGTCCCCTCTCCAATCCAGCTAACGTGAATTAGATCGTGTCCTGAGTTTCCATTTAGTTTAGTTTATGAATGATATTAAGTTTCTTAATTTAATAAATAAATAAAATTAATTAATTAAATTAAGAAACTTGATGTCATTCATAACCTAAACTAAATGAAAACAGCGCTGTCAGATTCTGTTTCTGCCTTTTTAACCTAACCTTATGAAAGTTAAATGATTCATTGTTAAAAAATTAAGATGTGGCAGAATAAAAAAAAGTAAAAGGTCAAGAGAGACTTGATCCCGTGACCCCTTGTTTATGCATGAATCTCCTCATTACTGCGCCACAGGACTACTACTTAGGAATCTTACTTCTGTCCCATGTGAAGAGAGAAAGACGAGAACAAAGTAAGCAAACAAAGGAAGCGGCGCGAAAAAATATGAAATTATCCCACACAAGGATGCTTTAAGACCAAGCACCCAGGTCACGGAAAATCTCCACATTTATTAACGAAAGACACAGGGAGGAAGATGGGACTGGTTAGTCCATGAAATTTTTTTAAATCCAGCCCCAATTCCTTCCTTCAGGAACTTTGGAGCTTTCGTGACCCATGGAGGGGAAGTTTGACGCCTAGAACAAACCTTGATTCATTAATCAGATCAGGGACTTTCAATGTTAATTTTTAGCGAAATCGACCAAGACCATTTAGTAACTCCAGTTGTGCTATTTCTTGTACACAGTGGAAGAACAACGAGTGAGGTTTACGGCATACGTGCAATTTTCCAACATTTTGAAATAGTTATAAAGAAATGTTTATTAAATATTGGATTTACATTATTAGCATTTGTAAAAAGAATTAAATTTATACATGCAAACTTTTAAAATAGTGATAACATACTCCTTAACCCGAGAACGAGAAACCCGTTGAAAGGCCAATTCATCAATAATTCATCAATAACCATTATCATGACTTACAATTAGATAAGAAGGATTAATAAATACCCAAACGATTTTTTCATTTAAATTTCAACATAATTATAAAATATCACAGCTTATCTATTCTTTTAAATGTCGTAAAACATTCCTCAAGGCCGAAACTCTTTAGGCGAGGATTCGAGTTTGCGTGAGACATATTCTCAAAAAATAAAAGCAAATTATTCCTAATGTTATGACTGTCTGGAATTCAATTATTTCACTGACAATAGTTAATGCCGACACACCACTATGTTGTGCAGACATTAATTGCCAAAGTGGAATGCGTCAATGGAAGTTCCATTTTAAGTTTACCGCTCCGAAACCGTTTTAAGTGCGCATGAGAATACAATTTCTCCACCTAACACTTGGAGTATCCAAAAATCAGATTTTTTTTTTATTTTTTTTATTTTTTTATTTTTTTACAAAATTTCGTAAGTCAGATGAATTGGAAATACATTTCCAAATATGACAGTAAACTATGAAGGTGGCGTCACATTCCTCCTTTCCAATGTATCAATACCAGTCCAAATGTGAGGCATAGGTAATCATTATACCCCCTGAACTGAATCTTGTGTCAATATTCAAACTATGACCTAGTTTATATAAATGTAATTGAAAAAAAAAGCAAGAGTATAGTTGGGATAAACTCAATTTGTAGAAGATTTTATCAGGTTTGTGTATATGAAACTGAGAGACGCTGCAGATTTGGATCTCGATCGTTTAGCGATTCAAACCGAATTGTGCTGAACATGACAATAAGTTTCAATTCCTGACGATGGATGTTTGTTTTAATTTAAACTTCTGAAATTGGCTATCGGCCCTGAGGGTCATAGACCATACCAGGTTTACCTCTTGCGTGTCTTTCAAAGTGTTGAATCAAAAATTTGCAAACTTATTGAAAGCGCATACTCGTCAAATCATTCTGAGTAATTGACACCACGTTCAATTTGGAACCGAAAAAAAATTTAGACAATGCTGAAATTAATTCAAATCCCCCAGTAACGCTGTAACTCTATCCCCTGTGCTTGATCTAACTCATTTGTTGGGTGAACCCTTTTTGGGGAAATTTTCTTGGAATCTAAGGGAAGAAGTTTTACCACCCGAAAGGGGATTTTTCAGACACTTATTTTATTGATCCCACCCAACACCAAATCAACGAGATCCTGGTCCAAGTTTTTGCGTACCACGCACACGTCTCCTACGAAAATGTCCCCTGCGAACAAGTCCCCCGAATAAGTCTTTCCGACTATGTCCCACCGAATATGTCTCCCCAAACAAGTCCCTCCGATCA
Source organism: Anurida granaria (assembly GCA_034694825.1). Lineage (NCBI taxonomy): Eukaryota > Metazoa > Arthropoda > Collembola > Poduromorpha > Neanuridae > Anurida > Anurida granaria. Next base: position 1,756 of record JAQIWD010002022.1, on the reverse strand, counting down.
AGTCCCACTAGAAAATGTCCCACGTAAGAAAATGGCCCCCGCGAACAAGTCCCCCCAAATAGGAAAGGTTAGATTTTTCAACGGAGTGCTCAACATCTCTCTCAAAGTTAAGCTACAAAAAATTACAAAGCGTTGACGAATGGGAAGGTTTTCCTGACACAAGGATATTAAAACCGAACTTGCTGAACAAAATAGAGGTTTAAACACAGCATTTCAAAATACAATTTTTTTTTCAAATTTTTTTGTGTCAGATTTTAATGAGATTTTGGTGCTGAGTATGCTGAGTCTGAATTTGAAAGAATTTTTTGTGTGCATAAAAGTGGAAGGTTTTGGAAATTTTGGAAACTTATTGAAGATTAATTTTTTGCCACATTTTTGTGGAATTTTGTTTCTACGCTCATTTTAGCGTGGTGAGTTCAAATCTGAAACAATTCATTTTGTAAATCATTTTTCAACTTAACAAATTACCTACTTGCTGTATATGAGAGAGGCGACATGACACTATATCCCGTAGGGTTCCATTAAAATCTGCCAAAACACTCATTTCGGCATTGGTTCGTAATATGTTTAGTTTTAACACTGGAATAATAACTATTGCGGAACTCTGAACACGATTTCTTTTCCTACAGAGAATTCTTTCGGATAAAAATCAGCATACTCGAGTTAGTTTATAAACAAAATATAATCAAAATCTGGCTCAAATTTTTTTTTTTAATTTAACATTTCATTTTCGACAAACAATTCTTTCGGATTCAAACTCAGCACACTCCAATTAGTCAAAAAAACAAAATTTCATCAATATCTCGAGTCACAACTCGATAGTAAAATTTTTCCGAAATTTCTGTGTTCGTTAGTACTTTGTAGGGGACTTGTTCGTGGGGGCCAATTTCTTACGTTGGACAGTTTTTGGGGGGATTTGTTTGGGATACTTATTTGGAGATATATAGTCACAGTATGTACTTTGGGTATGAAAATTTCAGTTTTCCGAGTGAAAAAAGTGATTCTTTTGTAATTTCAGTCACAAAACGCACAAAAACTGAACCCAGAAATCCATATTTATTCGGTGGGACTTGTTCGTAGGGGACACTTTTTTAGGAGACTTGTGCATGAAGCCAAGTTTGCCGCTTCGTTGAGGAACGTAGACAAACTAATAATTATTGACTTTGCGAGAGGGAATGTCAAGTTGCGGCTGATCGGGAGTAGACGCAAACTCGCGATGAATTTGGGGGGATTACGAGGAACGTCGCAATGCTCTTTCTACCGATTATAGCAAGTCTAATGGAGTTACCACGTGTAACCTAGACTTTGCGATTCGCCGCTGTTAACTTTGCTAAGACCTCGGCTTATTTTACGGATGGTCGCAAATGGCCTCGCATCGCAACTTTGCGGCCAATTTTGGGATGCGCGAGGCTAGCAAGCAGGCTCTTTCTAAGCTACCGCGACTGGAAAGAAGCGATGGACTCTAACAACCATACAAATCTCACAACGCCCCAAACCATCACCACAACGACGGCAGTGGCGTCATGTTGAATTCTGTGGCATTAGTCACCATGGCCATAGTGTAATGATGTTCACCATGGTCGTAGTGTCATGCTGTTCACCGTGTCTATAGTGTTATGATGTCAAAATCCAATCCTAATAGATAAATTCTAAATTTGTTTGTTCCATGATTTGAACTCACAAGGGAACCACACAAAAGTATACAAGCGGATCTCAATGATCGTCACATATGTGATAGAGGGAGCTAATATAAGCA
>JAQIWD010002021.1:0-10448 GCA_034694825.1 Anurida granaria | reverse complement strand
CAATTTATTAGGCAATAAATAATTCAAGAATAAATTAATTCAATTATTAAATTCCATTTACTTGTGACATTGCTCAAGCTTTGGCTCGTATGCCATGTTAGGATCAAACCCGTAGTCAGCCACTTTGGATAAGATGTAATTCTTAAGATCATGGTCCACGGGCTCCTTTGATGTTGAGTAAAGGGACCAAGTCTTCATGCGAGTAGACAAGCAGTTATACGTCAACAAATATTTTTTTCCGTCAGTCCAAACTGGATGAACATGCTTGTTATCTGGAGAAATAATTAAAGTTCATTTGAAATAATTCCTTTTTGATCCAATATTACACCCAGGTGGGTTTCACTTACAAATAACGGTGTTGGCACCAGGATCAGCTTTCTCCTCATTGGGGAGACAGGAAATGCGGGTAAAATCGGACATGTCACACTCCAAGAAATTGTCGTCGTGGAGAAATCCTTTACGCTCAACTTCGCCACTTTTTGACCAAACATCCTTGACACAAGCGCGTTCCAGATCCTCTACGGACTTGAGCGGCGTTCCACGAATGAACATTCCAGTGGCGAAGGCATTGGCATAACTTGACAATGGCGTGTAAACGCCATGGTGCAGCAAGCGAAGTACCTTAAAATAAAATAAATATTGAATAAGTCTCCACAGAATACAGGGATATAACATAATAAAGGATCCCTCACAGCTTCCTTTTTGTTAGCTGGAACAGTTTCCAAGTCATCATCGGAATCCACACAGTCCCCTTCATTGTATTGACTTTGAACCGCGGAAGGACAGTCATCTTCCGTCCAGCTAAAGTCAACGTTGTCCTCGGGGTCAAAACCGTAGGTCTCAACAACGTCCAACAAGGCTTCTTCGGTGTCCTTTTCAATTTCACGGCTAGTGGAAAGGATTGCCCAGGATCCTCGACCATTTCCACACATGATAGCAAGGACATTTGACCTCCCATCAGACCAGACGTAAGTAATTTGAAGAACGGCATCTACAAGACAAAACTCAACATTATTTTCCATAATGGATGCTGGATTTTTATTGTTGAGTTACCTGGGTTATCGTCTCTGTGGCAAGTGATATCCGTGAGGTCTTCGTGACTGCAGGACAGAATCGACTTTCGGTCGAAGCCTTGAAGACGGCGACGATCATCTTCCCAAATCACACGGGGACACGCTTTGGCGGCATTGTTGCCACTGAGTGGTTTCCCAGTGAGTACCAAGGATAACTGATCAGCATAGAAACTGCTTGCGCTTATTATAAACATTCGATGAGTCACGACAAATTTTGCCTGAGGAGGAAAATAATTGAAAGTCAATCACGTAATCCAGAATAATAATTTTTTTAAATTTAATAGTTATATTTTATGGTTACGAATTTGGCAAAAATGTGGATGGGTTCTGGATGCGGGTGGACGCAGCCGCCGTCGACAGATTGCCCATGACCACCGGCGGATGAAATTGAGCTTGATGTGGATGAATCTTCGTTAGAATTTTCATTAGAAGATGTTGAACTTTCATGACTTGCGTCAGTTGGTGACTCTTGGCTATGATCCGATGCCTCGTGGCTATGATCCGATGATTCGTGGCTATGATCCGACTCGTGGCTATTCGTTGACTCAACTTCGCCTTTCTTCATAATCAAAATATTTTTGGTCCTGTCGTGCTCTTTGATTTTTATCAATTTTTGTCCAGTCGCTTTGTAATCAGGCGCTGAACTCACCGCGATTACAAGCAACGCCATAAGGAATAACGTGAGACTGAAATTCGCCATGCTAGGAAAAATGGGAATCGGTCTACCTCTACTACCAAAATTAAAATGAGGTTAAAATGACACAGGAGCAGAGTTAAACCCAGTTCAATTCAGTGAGGTCACTGGACCGTTTTATATTTTTTCCCAAAATAAATTGGCGTTTATTAGGCCTTAAACCTTTCTAAGAACAGAATACTTCCTGGACATTGTTTTAATACCAGGGATAATAAAAGTTCACCTCTTAGCAAATACTTCCTGGTTGTGCATTGGGGTTAATGTCACCATGAAAAGCTTTGTTCCTCGTTAAGTTCGACGTTGAAGCGTTGTTAATTAGAATTCTTAACGTGGGATTGGGCATGATCTTGTAAGATAATTTTAAATCTGAGAACGTTGTAATCTCATCGCTTCGGGTCTAAAAATGGGGTTCGCTTTCTCTGGGTATTTTGATGTTTCTTTTAATTTTTTTTCGAGAATGAAGAGTGCGCTCAATGCCATAAAAGCCGTTCTCGGTTTTACATTTCATTTTGCTTTTTTGTACTACTTACTTGAGTTTTGATGCTTTCCACTTCAAACTTTTCAGAATACTGCGGATATTTATAAATGATTCTTTTGAAACTGTAAATGAGAAATTTTGCACATGGTTTTGTATATTGTGGCTGTCCTTTTTGCCTCTCAACATTTTCTAGGACTAGCTGGAATTGGCTTGGAAGCCTTAATTGGATTCTCTTGAACGTGCATTGCTCGGTACAAAGGAGTAGCATTTTGTTTGAACTTAAAAATGTAAACTTTGTATTGTATCCCTGTTTTGCGTAGTTAAGCGGATCAAAGTTTCCTTTGTTACATGTACAACTCTCCTACTCCTGCCAAATTACAAGTAAATGTATATAAAGTAAGTAATAACAATTTGTCGTAGGGCCTCCTCCTTTGCCTCTTTTGATCATAATATCATCCTAATAGAAGTCGAGAACAAAAAGAACCCTCTCAACTGACATGGTAAATAAAAAGTAATATTCAATTTTAATACCATTATTCTCTCGGGTAAACCGCAAATCCTCCCTTATGGAGAAAGTCGATGACGGGGATGGGGAGTCCCATTGGGGCATCCCTTGTAAGATAATATGCATCTAATGGGTGTGGAAGTTCTTGATTAATTTTTGTAACCATAAGAGGATTAAAGGACCCATTCATGATGATGAGGAGCTTATAAGCCTTTCTCTTCTTCCCTAATTCTCATCCTCTGGGAAATGAAAAAAGAAAGTTCACATGTAAAGGAAAAGATTCCAACTAACTCATCTTTTGTTCTTATTTTCTTAAACTCTAAATTTTGATTTTCCTTTGTACCAATTGAAAATTCTTTTTGAGAAAATTGGATTGGAGCATCTCCTTACTCAAGGTTTGGAGGGATGCGATTTGTCGAAGGGACATATAAAGTCCTCTTTCTTCTGAATTCCAAATTCACGGCATGTTTTCCAAAAAGTGGAATACGAAGAAGATAAGATTGGATTTTTTATTATTCCAGGACGTAAATAAATCAAATTTTGTTTCTGTTTTTCAATTTCACGATTGGAAGTCAAAAAAGGCTTTGAGAGAAAAACTATAAGACAAGGTTAGGACCTAGGGCGCAGGAAAAACTTAATGTTTTAAAGAACGAAGAGGTTTTCAGATAAAATTGTATAGTCATTTTTTTCAGTTGTATTGTATTTGTAAACTTGAATTTACGTGACTTGACTTGACGAGCATTCGTTCGTACGTACGTGAGGTCCATTTCTGATTTAAAATTTTGAAAAGGAAAACCTAATAAGTCCCCTGGACTTATTTGGAAATTCGGAACACTTGGATTTGGACGTGTTTGGATTCTTATGATTTTCAGAGTGGGGAAACTAATTTGAAAAAGACTTCCTTCAAATCTTGCCTTTTGCGCTAAATTTGGCCATCTTTTGTCGCTGCCCGCAATCCAATTGGAAGGGATTTTACTTTCTAATATTTTGCATTCGTCCAATTTTTCAAAAGGATTAGAAAAAGAAAATTGAAAGGCGATAGGAGGATGGATTGTGAAAAAAAGGCCAAGAAGAAGAAAGCATCAGAGAAAAGACTTCCCGAAGTTCGGAGTGATTGAAATGTAATATTTGATATTGGCACGGCGGGTGTATCATCAAAGTAAACCCGATTTGTAATCCGAGAGAAAAGATCAGTTCACTTCTGTCTGAATCAATACCAAAGGAAGAAAGTCCTGGAAGGGACCCACGCATTCTTTCCGTATATAACAGGCGCTCGCCTTATAGCACATACTCTTGTGAAAGGTAACAACGATGGTGGTAAAAGTGAAACTCCATGAGACGTGGAATGAAACTGTGGGATTGGGATCATCATTGGAGAAAGTTTCCTTGTCATCATCTCCACCTCAAGGGAATTCCATACTAACTTTCCCCTCTTTCTTCGTATTTTTTTTTTTTTTTTTATACTTTACTATGAAATCTAGTGATTTTATATCTTGTTTTTGTGGTTCATTTTACCGTGGTGTAACTCACCATACAAAAATCGTTGAATTGTTGAAATTGGGCCGAAAAATGTAACCAAGTTTAGCAGTTAAGCTGTCCCCATGCTAGCGCATACAAATCTTTTCGAAAGCTTTGTGATGTGTAAGATTAAGATTAATATGCACATTTATACGTTCTACCACCAACACGCGCGCACGTGCCCACTGCCGGGTTTCATCTTGAGTAGTCATGATCCTATAATCTTCTCTATCAACTTCATTATTGTCATTCTGCCCTGTATGGTATCCATTAAAACTGATGATGCTCTTAAGCCTGCCTGCTCAAGTAGAAATTTAATGATAAATGAAGAAGGAACCCTCTACAAGTCTGTCAATGCCTGTTGTAAATAGAGCAAAATAACTTGTAACATCACAAACGCTATACGGACTCAGAACGAATTCAACGGAAACAATTAAATAGTTTTAGAAGAGTGCGTCCATTCAGAAGTCTACGGAGGAGGAGGAGGATTTGTACTTTTGGGATCAGATCCGACAAAACGGGCTTGTACCAACAATAACCGTTTCTAACGAGACCGGAAGCAAGGGAGACGTCCATGCTAGATTTTGACCCAGGTTATCATTTCTAGGCTTCCAAATTATCCACGCCAAAATACGGCACATTTCCAGCTCTTCTTTGACTTAATTCTTGGCAGTTGTGGGTCCATTTTGTGAGTCAAATTTCAATAAACTCTCCAAAATTTATCCAGGGGGTTTGAAATTGGCTCATGAATTAAAGCCACTGCCCTTCCCTGCCTGTGTGTAAAACCGAAGGCAGAATCCACAAGGGAGATGAAGATGTCAATTCAAATTCCCTTTGATAGAAGAGCAAGCCATAATCCAATGATGTGTTCTAATAACCTTATTAGTGCATGTTGAACTCTTGTTCTTTGGTATGAATTGAATGATTCATCGGGTGTATTATTACGTGCAATAATCTGTTTTATAATTATATCACTTTACACTCTTCATTTTTCCACTACTTTCCCTCTAGTAATTACAAACAGCGTCTCATCTTTCTTGGGATTTACCAAATTAGCCATATGCCTCCGTCTATATTTGTGATACCCATTTATACGAGACGACAGCAAAACAGCAGATTTCATCTCCTCCTCCGCCTATTTTTCATGTCCTAAAATTGTATGCAAATGGAGGTGTGAATTAGGGAGCGGTACTAATGACAGGCTCCCACGCATGAGGAGTTGATTAAATTCAGACCAAGGATAGAATGATGATGATGAGGATGATGTGGAGGAAGTGTTAAAAGAAATTAGTTCCGATTTTTATTAGAAGACACTGAGAACATCATTCATTGTACCAAATATTCCTCCTCCCTATTGTGATTATTCCAAGTCTTCATTGTCAAAATTTAAATAAGGGGTCGACAACTGAAAAGTCTATGGTACACGCACTTATTCTAAAGGAGTTCTTGTTCTGAATGAATATTACTTTTCACTACACATTAGTTGAATAAGCCCCAACTGACACGACACCTGAGGTGTCCATAATCGGACAATTGAATCTTCTGATTATTCCTTCTAAGGAAAGGTTCAAGTGTCTGCTCTGGTCCTCTACACCTCTCTAATTGAAACAGACAATTGTGGTGGCTTAAGAGGGGACTGATGCTCCCCCATTTTCAGCCTCGTCACTTTTTATTCCATTTTAAGAAAGACCAAGAGTTCAAATTCAGGGAGGGGGATTCAGGAATGGGAAGTAGGCGGATTGCTTACACATTTAAGAAGGGAAATATTTACTCATATTTTGACACAGGGATGAAATATGAAGAAAACGGAGGAAGAAAACTTATCAGATTTTGTACCCGGGTTCCTCATTTGAACCTCCTCAGTTTTTTACTTTGGAAATTGCCTGGGAAGATCCCAAAATGGGGGAAAAGGATTCATTTTTCCGTCTTTTATTAATACAAAGGTGAGGGGTGAACCCAATTGTGGGTCCATTATGGTCTGCTCTAAGGTGGAATCCAGATATCGGACCAAAGAATCAAAAAAGAGAGCCAGTTTTTTAAGGATCCACTTGGTTTCAAGTGACACACACGGCAGGCCTTCTTCAGGGTACCTTCCCGTGGTTATATAGCCTAATAATAATAAAAATTGGCGTTTTTTACGAATTTATACCGAGTAAATGTTGGAAATTTTGAAATATTTCGGATGCCTTTTAGTGAATAAATATATAAACGTCGTCTCTTTACTTTGTTCTAAACGGTAGTAAACAATAGACAAGGAGCAAATTAGGGAGGGAGTAAGGGTTCATTACTTGACTTAAGTCACCCATGTCCACAAATAGGAGAGGTCTCTTCACCCTCCACTGTTTTCATCCTGTACTTGGATTCACAAAGACATTGAGTATAGGGATGATGGTAGAGAACAAAAGCATTAAAAATATATTTTTGGATCCGAATTTACCCGTTGTTGGCTTATTGCAAAATACAGCCTGAACAGTGAATATTGAATCCAACAAAAACATGTAAACTTTTTTTGTTTTTAAAACTGCTTCGCCGTATTCAATTTGCTGCTCATATAAATTTATCATTTTAAGAATCGTAGACGATCAATTGGGCTTACATGTAGCACTGCGCTACACCGTATCCCACCCTTACATACGATTTATGAATCCTTTTCGTTTATCCAAAACCTTCAATGCCAGAAAGAGGGGAAATTAGGTGTCATTTTACCCTCTATGGAAGACATTTTCTATTGAACTTTTCGAATTCTCTTATTATTAGGGCGCTTAGCAATTTTGTGGGTGTTGGTTACGAGAAAGCGTTCGGTTTACTAAGCAGACGAAGTGTTGTCAAGCGAACATGGTGACCATGACAAATTTGTGGGTTCGTGCTACCCCAAGCCAAATATACCATTGTTAGGATTTTTCCACTTTAAACTGTCAGCCTCATTTCAATGTGTCCTGTCAAAATATTTGTGTTCAATCCTTTTGATTTGATGAACTGCAGCTGGAAGTATATTACAAGAAAATGAAAATATTTGGCTTCCTTTTATTATATTTTCTGAAAATTCTATTGTCGTTTCCCAACAATGGAAGCAGAGAAATATTCAAATCGATTCTTTCACTACACGCAGTACTCATTAATAAGACATCCGTCATTGTTGGATTATGGTGAGAACAATATTTGTACTTAAGATTGCAAAATATACACTTTCTTCAAGAATTACGTTAACATGGGATGCAGAAAACAGTCGTTTTCTGCATCCCAAAAATAACCAACAATTTATACTCGTTTAAATTTCCATTCGAAATGCATCAACAAATTCATCCGGAATTCAGCCTTATCAAAAGAATTGAAATATCCTGATGTAGATTTCTGAATATATAACATATATATTGATATGTTTGGGAATATACAGTATATTCGTATGTATTATATATATTATTATGTATATAATCGTTTATATGTTATAGCGTTTTTTTTTCAAAATTTGTCTCAGGGTTTGAAGAGTACATTAAGTTTATGCCAACAATTTAAGAAGAACACATTCTAAGCAAAAGAAAATTTGTTACCGTCATAATATATAACTTATAAAGATATTCATATATGTATATATATGAATATATAAATATAAGTTATGCTATGCACAATGTATTATGTGAATTTAAAATATTATGTTAAAATATATATTGATTGAATGTATAACAAGTATTTCCCTAAGCTGGCAATATGTTCTGCTTAAATTTTTTTTTAAACTTAATTTTCTCATAATTTTTAAAAACCTGAGAACATATTTTGTTGTTTAATTTGTACAAACATAAAACTCTTGTTGGAGATGAAAATGGGAAGAATCTGGAGCTGAAGTTGCTAGGATTGTATGATCCACGTTGCAAGATTCCTGAGGTTGAAGTTATATTCGGGAGACGGTACGAATGAAGGACGAGGTAAAAGGTAGGAAGGGCAGGGCGTAGCTCCGTCATGGCAGCATCTCCACCACTTTGTACCATAGACAAGAGGAGAGGAGCCAATGAAAGTGCTCAAAATATTATTTCCCCACTCCTCCCCAATGAACAAGGAAAGTTTCCCTGGGTGTTTGGATAACATTGGGGCGTTTTCTATTTGGGAATAAATAACATTACAAGTATACACGGCGGCGGGGTGGTTGTGCTGCTCGCTGCTTTGGAAAACTTCGAAATTCCAACTTACTAGTAGATCCATGCGCGAGATCCTGGGAAAATAAAAATCAAGCCAGTCCCTAGCTCCTCCACAAGCACAAGCACAACAACCCCGAATGGAAGAAAAACAATTTTTATTTTACTTCCAAATACACGTTCCACCGTATACAAATACAAGCGGAAGGGACAGGGAGGCTAGGGGGATACTTTTAAAATTTTAGTTTCATTTCCCAGGGCTACGAGATCTCATGGTCGTCGTGAATTTCCTTAAATTCCGTCGGTTATTGACGGATGGAGATCAATCTCCTTCCAGTAGCCAAACAACAAACAACAGAATCCAACAGAGTTCAATTGATTTCAGAGAAATAAGAGCAAATTGAAATTTAAAGTTCAGATTTGAGTGAAGGAATAACTGGGAACGACGGTGGAATTTCTGAAGGGGGACGCTAAAGTGAAAGTGGTGAAAGTTGAAACAAAAAATAGTTTTGAAGGATTTCCATTTCCCTCGTCGTTTGAAAAGGGATACGGAGATTTAGTAAAATCAAAGACTAATCGCTATCCATTTCACGTCATGAATAATTCAAACAACGGAGCCATCGGTCAGCAACAACCCCCAATTTCAAATCAGCCAACTGGACCAGGAATCCAATTACCCGGAATGGCTTCTGCCATTGAACACTACCGACTTTCTCAGCTCTACCAATACGCAATGGCTGCAGAACGCCTCCGCGGTCCTCCTGGTTCCCAATCTTCAATTCCTAATGCAGCAGCATTTTTTCCGCCAATCCCCACTGGGCTTCGACCCGAGCTCGCACCTTTCCTCTACAGTTCATACTGTCGAATTGATCCGCGCCTGGCACTCTGTCGTCCACCGGATGAGCCAAAACCGCAACACAGTTACATTGGACTCATCGCAATGGCAATTCTCGGATCACCCGACAAGAAACTTGTCCTGAGCGACATTTACCAATACATTCTGGACAACTATCCATACTTTCGTTCCCGTGGGCCTGGATGGAGAAACTCAATTCGTCACAATCTCTCACTCAATGATTGTTTCGTGAAATCAGGGCGTTCTGCCAATGGAAAAGGGCACTACTGGGCAATTCATCCAGCAAATGTTGATGACTTCACTAAAGGAGACTTCCGGAGGAGAAAGGCACAAAGAAAAGTTAGAAGGCACATGGGACTGGCCGTGGATGATCCAGATTCCCCGAGTCCTCCGCCCGTGTCACCCCCGCCAGTCAACTGGCCAGATCATCCCCACCATCCCCTTCTCCATCCCCACCCTGGACATCATCGCCAATTCCCACCTCCACATTTCGCTCTCCTAAATCCACACGCATTCCCCATCACAGCATCCAATGCAGGTCCCAATTTTGACTTTGCAACTGCTCTGATTGGGCGCCGGGGGCCAGACCTCCTGGTCAACTCAACTTTGACCCTCAACATGAACTTTAACCAACTTCATCGAGAAAGAAAGCGGCAGTTTGACGTTGCCTCCCTTCTGGCACCAGAGAATGATATTTTGGCAAAGGCTCCGCCGGGGCTACCAGTATCTCCTGCTTCCACTTCAAAATCGGTGAAAAGTGATGAGGACTGCGAGATTGAGCAATGCTTCTCCCGGACTCCAAGTCCAATTTCCCCCATGTGCAAAACACTCAAGAAAATGAGCCCAACAAATTCGGAAGAAGATCGAATCAGTGATGATGAGAAGAAGGGTGAAAGGGAGCGAAGTGCGAAGAATTCCAGTGATGAAGATGAGGAAACGGGCAGCGATGGGAGGTGTTCCGGAAATTTCAGATCTAAAAACGCGGGGTCATCTTCTTCACCACATGGAGGCTTGGGTAAGCTTCTAGAAAAGAAACGATCCAAACTCACCATTTTTGCAAAGCAAATTTTTCGTTTCCTTTTCTCATGCTTCTGCCCTGTCGACGATGAGGAAACTGCGGAAATTTCATTGAAACAAAATGTTTAAAAAAAAAACGAATTTTTTTCCCCATTAAAAATATTTTTAATCACCACCTAT
>JAQIWD010002020.1:0-10450 GCA_034694825.1 Anurida granaria | reverse complement strand
ATCACGTCTTCCCTTTCTTTCACTCCATTTTCCGCCCCAACACCGACAAAGTTAATTTCTCTGAAATAGAAAGCAGAAAGTAGATAATTTGGGGCTCTCGGAGAAAAATGCAGGAAAGGGGGGATAATGGGAAAACATAAAAATGATAAATTGGAATCATCTTTGATGAAACCTAACCAATGATCCTTGGAAAATGATCCCACCACACACACTTTATTGTTAAGGAGGGCCCCACGGAAGCGTCATTAATTAATTGAACTTTCCCTTCTGCTCCAGCTCTCCAGAAAAATAAAAACTTGACACTTGGAATCAATAAACAAAAGCAATGGAGCAGAAGAATAAGGTCGGGTCACATCTGGCCACGTCTCAACCATCCGCTCATGACAAATTGTAACTAATTAACTTCCCATTGTTTCCCTATTGCTTTCCTGTTTGTTCGAAATATATTTCTGGTCGGGGGAAACACTTTAAGCTCCCCTGTCTATGCTCAATTCTTTTCTGGTCCCAAGCCATTATTCACAACTGGTGAACATTTCGATTCTTATTCATAAAATACCGTTCAGTTTTTACTGGAGAAAGTGCTACTGACGAGGTATCCTCACGGGGTATGCCCATCCGGACCGGACGCATCTAGTGTGGTTCCCTCGTAAACAAAAATTCAGGCCCCTTTTATGAAAATGGACGTGACTGAATATATTTGATCTAGCGGAGGAGTGATGATGATGTTCCTCTGGACGAAACTATTCATGAGCAAGAACCCAAGAAAAGGAAGTCAGTCAGAATTGTCTTAATGAAAATTTCCAGACTGTCAGAGAGAAAGTCTTTTTCTCCTCCTACTTTCTCCGCCGCCACTTTCATTTCAAATCATTTCCTTCTTCTCCCGAGTGGAAGAAAAACGACGATGGTTAGAAGAAGAAAACTCACTTCTTCGTCCTATTTTATTTCTTTGTCTGATTAATTCCATAAGACGAGGCTGACAGGGGAAGGCCGCCACACACCCAACTAACGAAATAACGCAATTACTACAAAAGGAGAAAGTTGCCAACTCTACGTCTCCTGTCTAACTAGAAGCCAGAAAAGCTTCCGGGTTCTTCTTTTTACTTTGCAAATTAACATTTCATTAACACGGCGATTACGAGTGAGTGCAATAATTGAAATTTAATTGGATCAAACTGTAGATGATTTCCAGCACGCTCCTCTCCTCCGCTCTTTTCTCCAGCACGACTCAAATAAATAACATTTTATGCAGCTAAGTTGCCTCGTGTACGTATCAAATTAAATTTTATCGAAGCATGGAGAATAATAATGGAGGGTAGTGTAGATCCCAGAAAATTGCATTCGGAAGCTGCCAAGTTTCGCATAAAAACTCTTTTTGATGCGAATTTAGTTTTTGCATAGTCAACTACTGGTGGTATTACCCTCCTCGGAAGCGCCATACTCATAAACAGGCCGATCGAATAAATAAAGTTGGTTGGTTTTTATTACTAGTGGGAAAATCTTGGAGGGGTTTTTATAAGTCTATAAAATCGGGGACTACGGCCCTGAAATAGTGCGGGGAAAGTTGTAGGAAAGGAGCCTGGTTCCAGGCTGGAGTGACACAGAGGTCAGGCACGAGGTCATTTGGAGTGGCATTCGTGGTGTGTGGAGTAATGAAAGGGAGATGCCATAAACTTCGGGTACCCTTGGCACGGGTGTCCTTTCCCGCTAGCCCTCACCAGCCCCGTTCCAAAGAAAAAAAAGGAAAGGATCCTTAATCTTTTGGCCTGAGACTTTGACAACTCTTATCTTCCCTCACAAATACTTTCTTACAACCTCTGGAAAATTCCAAGAATGAGAACAAAGTTGTCCGGGGGCAAAGACGATGCGGAGAAAGGTCCCCGGTTACACACGCTTCCTCCGACTTTTACCCTTCCTACGACCTCACCCTACCCAAGTTGGGAAACTGGGGCCGTGGGATACCGCCGCCGCGGCCTTTCTCAATCATCTAGGTACACCGCGGCGGCGGGGAGAAAAAGTCTCTTCGTCTTCATCCAAGGGAACATTTTCCTCAGGGGACAAAGTTGATTGGAGGATGGGAAGGGAGAGGCTGCTCATGGACCAAAAAAAAACGGCAGCCGCGTCTCGTTCCTTAGGTGACAACCGCCCTTAATTTGGTTCCCTGATTTATTCCCTTCAAATAATAACTATGTGGAGAGGAATGCCGAGTTGTATAATAATCCTCCACCACCGCACATTACGCCGGAAATATTTCATCCCGCTTGGACCAATATATTCCAAAATGCGGTTCACTTTACTTTCTCTTTGATCTGCCCAGCTGTGGAGGAGGAATTTAAGCGGTGGAAGGTTGACGGCTGAATGGAACTGAATGGAAGTTGAGAGCTGTGAGTTATGGACTCTTCATTTCCTGACTAAAATCCACATGTCAGGCTTCCGTAGGGCTCATTTGGGTATGATAGATTAGGAAGTAGGAAGAAGGGGACAAGTGAATTTCCATAAGAGACTGACAGGAGAAAGTGGGCTGATTTCTCTCTTCCTCCTCCAATAATCCCCCGCCTGGCTCCTATCTTAATATTATTCTTACCCTCTCTTCATACTACTTTCTCCGCTTTCTCCTCTACCTTTCCTTCTAAGGCTGAGGACAAGGGGACCTCCGGTTTTGTTAAAACTTTCCTTTTAGTCGGGCTAGGACGTGTCCGGATTCCAAAGAGACTTTCACTACGACTACTACGTCAGTCAGACGGAAGAGAATTTTCCCAGGGAGATGCTTGACTCCAGTCCCGTCTTCCCTCCGAGAGGGCAAATTCCGAATCTTCTAAACTCTTTATGTGCCCTTTTCTTTGACTGAGCCTTACTTTCTCCTCCTTTCTCCACGAATGGAAGGAATGAGGGGTGTGGAAGGCCTTGTTCATTTCCCACCACCAGGAGCCTGAAGGATAAAGTTAAAGACTGCCATGAGTTTCTGGACGCCCAGGAGCCAGGAGTTAGTGACGATAAACCGCAAAATATAAGTCACTCTGGGTACCCTGCTCCACGGTCTCGGGGAAAGTCATTTGCTGGAGAAAACAAAGGTGGTCTCCAGGCATATCTCACTTGGGAAATTGCATTTAACGGCCAACCGGAAGGCGGAACTTTTTAATTAACCAATTTTAAGGTGTTATGGAACTCCAAATGCTTCCGCACTCCTGTAACTTGGCCCCCTAAACTTGGGCTGACTCCTGACTGCCACCTCCATTCCCTGCACAGTGGGACCTTAATTACCAATTTCACACATTTTAGACTTGGATGGAGGTAAAATGGAAGTGGAGAAGCATTAGGAGTAGGCTGATGAAACACAATTAGGACAATTAATTTAAATTACTTAAACATGAGCACCTATTTGACAATTGGACGGAACACGTGGGCCCTCCCAGGTAGGCAGCGTATTCGCAGAATTTTGGAGCTTGTTGAAAGTAAACTCAACAAAATTAAAAGTGATTTAATTCCTGCCTTCTATATTTTTAAACTGAATGAAACTGGAAGCGTCTTTATTTTCGACGAAAAAAACGGAGGACTGAATTAGGCATGAGAGACTCCTTGTCAAAAAAAACTAGTTGGTTCTTAATCAAATCTGGAAAGTTTTATGCCCTTTTCCAGGACTTAATTTACTTTCACGTAGTTTTCACCCACCTTTTCAACTTATTCATTAGATGCTGATAATTATTGAGAGAACTACAACTGTTCCCGGCTTCATTTCTATTCTTTTTTACACATTCGCTTCTTTTGAAAGAAGTCCCTTAAGAAAGAAGAAAGTGGAAATGGAGGATTAGAAACTAATCCCTTACCCTTTCTTATATCCAACCAAAAACTTCTAATTTAAATGCAAGCTCTTTACGAATAAATTAACAAAACAAACAGGAAACTTAAAAGGAAAGTCTCAACCGGATTGCCGGAAAGGTCTGGATGGAGCAGCGGGGCTGGAGTCTCCGGTAGAACTTTGTGGAAATTAGGGCTGATCTTACTCTGGAATGAATAAGAAACCCCAAGGAATGAGAAAATGGCTTTCCCCCCGTGTGGAGGGTATCGAGGAGAAAGAAGGGGAAAGCATTTAGAATAAACCACAAAGAACTTGAGAAGGATTTTCCGCTCATGGAGCGCTGGACCTTCAGCTCACTTCCCTTTTAGTAGCTCTACCCACCCAAGTCCCTAGTAGCCATTGAGCCCAGAAAATTATTTATGATGACGGAAACCTTCATCCTCTCCCATTGGCCAGGAGCCAATCGGAGTAGTCGTTGCTATGGTCGGACGGAAGGACCTTTTCGGAGGAAAACTACTCATGGCCCACCATTATCCCCCGTCATGGAGAGCAGTGGTGGTCGCCGCCATTCAACTCCTACTTGATTTCTTATTGGCAAAAGATGATGACGAGTGGAATAATAAAAAAGGCTAAGGACCCCCCATTTCATTTCACAAGTCATTCGGAAAAGGTTCCAATCATTTTCCGTAAGGTAAGGTGGATTTTTATTAATAAGGGAAAGTGCGGCGGGCCAATTCTTGCAGTTACGCCAGGTCCAATTTTTCAGACGATAGAAAAATGTCCTCAAAGCCAATGGCCCTGTCTCCAACTGTCACTGGTGAAAGTGAGATCCAAGCTGTCGCCGGTGCTGGGCTGGCTCGCTCGCTCGTCTGTCCCTTTGTGTCCAGGGGTCGAGAAAAGAAAGTCCAGTTGACAGTCCATTGGATGGACACTAAGGGAAACTGGAGAAAAGATAAGGAGCTGGCTGCTGGAGTTTAGAGCTTCCGACCCACTCTAACTCATGGACAAATGGACATCCCACTCTCTCCAGTTCCCTTAAGAATCATTCCTTCCGTAGCAGCAGTTGGTAGCACAATTTGGAGGGAAATTGCAAAAAACGCTAAAACCAGGGATGTGATAAGAGGAGGGAGCTTCCTGCTCCAGGAGAAAGTCCGCCATGATTTATTCACCGGCTCTAGTTACTCATAAGAACTTTCACCTTTTAAAACTTTTTTTTTTCGTCGCGGCAGGGTCCTTAGAACTTGTCCCAACTTTTATTTTAGCAAAACCTTTCGGCTATGCAGGCCTTTGCATATAATTAAGTTAAGTGCCATTCGTTTAACGTCAAAATCAGCACAAATGAGCTTAGGGTACTAGGCACTTGTCACGTATTTTCCAACGGCGCTACAGAAAGTATACGCGCTGTGTTATTAACGTAAATCTTACGAAGGAAACTCACGTGGTGGTCAACATGACCTTGGATTCGAACCAAAATCATCAGATTTAAAGGCTCCGTTTTGAGTTCGAACTCTGAGCGTTACATTCCGTGAGGTTCCCTGGTTAATTCTGGAAGGAAGTGCCATGGTGAAGGTTGTGTTCTTTGCTCTTCTCTAGTTTTATAGAAGAATGATGAAGAAATTGAATGGGAGGGAGCTGATACGCTTCTTTCCTGAGTTTAGGAGATGTTTAAAACACCCCGAAATGGGATTTCTGGAACCGGAATTTCTCCAGCGTTTCTGCTGGAAATGGGGGGAGAAAAGGTGTATTACACACGTCATAAAGCAATCTCTCCCAATTTTACAATCAACGTTTCCCATTTTCTTTCTCTGCTCAATAGCCAGTTCTCCAGTGGGATTCGGCTGGAGAGTCCCCTCGGCCACACGGTGGAGCACCGCCGCCCTATTTACGGCCGCGGTGATAAAAAGTTGGGGATGGAAAGTCTCCCCAGAGTAGAAGGGGATAAAGGGCTTCCCAGTTCCAGCGCGGTGGTTCATTGAAAGTGGTGGGGGCGTATCACGGTGGATGGTGGGATTATGTGGGTCAGAGAACCAGATGAGTCCCTCTCCAACAGCCAGGGGCTTCTGTCCTACTCCGTCCGCACCACTCCAGAGCGGATTGGGATTGGGAAGCTGGATGCTGGAGAGGTCCCCTTTCGTCAGATATGGAATGGAAAGGAGAGACGCTGGTGTTCGCCTTCATCGATTTTACACTGCCTCCTCCACGGTGCCTTTCTCCAGCCCCACTCCTCTTCCGTTAGTCTCCTTTTTCCTGGAATCTCCTCCTGGATTTCCAGCCAAACTCCCAATTCTCTCAATTTCCTCACCGATAATCCAATACTTCCACTACTTCTACTCAGGAAATCCCCAGTGTCCACTTTCAAAGGGGGACTGCCGCCGTAGCTTTGGAGGAGGGTTGTTGGCAAAACGAAACATTACAATGGGGATGGAATGACGGAAATTCGAGCGAGTTAATGTCAAGGATCCACTTGAACGGAAAATAATAAACTCCCTGATCCTTCACCCAGTACAATGCCTCAAAGAATTTTCTTTGCAAGGGAACCCCGCTCCAGCCCCTCCGATTTCAGTCAAAATTCCTTCGGTCTTCCTCCTACTCTTCTAACGCGAAAATTATCAATGGATTCTAATGTATGAGGCCATTTTGACTTTGCTTAAATTTTTAAAATTTGCCTCCCGGAGAGAATTTTAGGATTCCAAATGGGTCGGTTACACCCGGTGAGGTTCCCTCGTCATTTTCTCCAATTTCAGTTTCGCAATTAGGGGAAAGTATTTTAGTTCCCCAGCTTTACTTCTTGGTTCTTCACTTGTTGACTTTCTCTGTACCACCAGAGACTCAATTTCATTAGGTAATTTGGCACTTGAAGTCAGAGGTCGTCAAACCATCATCCACCACACTCCATCACATCATTCCATCCTCTCATCCATCATCCTCACTTCCACTATCTTCCGCCTCTGTCTATGTCTTCCCACCGTCATCTCTCTTTTAATTACTCAAGATTTCCGTCATGCCCATCATGTGAAACCACATCTGTTCTATCAGTTCCTATGGGTAAACATTGTGGGTAAATGGGAACCATGTGCCACATTTGATTTTACACTCGGATAGTTTGGAACTACGCTGCTGCTGCCCTGTTTCCAATGGATGGATGAGATAATTTTGAGCGACTTTGAATTATTGTGAAAAGGGAAGGTGATGGGATGAAGAGGGAGCACGGAAGTGAAAGTTGGGATTTTTTTTTCTCCCACCACCGCACTATGTCTTGGCGAGACTGCTTTCTCCGCAATAAAAAGTCCCCATGCCAAATGCACTAAAACTAATTGGCGGACAACGGCGGGGCTTCATTGCGATAAAAAATATGCCAACTTGCTCAGAATTTCATGCAGATGCCGAAAATTTTGCGCTTTTTCCAAAATTTGTCGAATTGGGGGGAGATTCGAGCTTGGGACCCCCTTTCGTGATGGCTTTTACACGCCATTTATGGTATTGTTGACGGAGGTCCTACGTTCGAATCTCGCCCCAATTCGACAAATTTTGGAAAAAGCGCAAAATTTTCGACATCTGCATGAAATTCCGAGCAAGTTGGCATATTTTTTTTTTTGCAACGCACCCCCGCCATTTTCCGCCAATTAGTTTTAGTGCATTTGGCATGGGGACTTTTTAATGCGGTGAAAGCAGTCTCGGCAAGACATAGTGCACCGTGCCGCGGTGCCGTGCGGATGGTAAGCACGGAGGACGTGAAAGTTGTTGGATTTTTATGACTCTACGGCTCCCATCATCCGTCCTTGTTTTGTGGCCCAGGGTACTACGACCACCGACAGGGACAGAGACTAGTGTGGGCCCATCACCGCCCGTTAAATTATTCCAATAGAAAGTTAATCTCCTCTTTATTTATTTACGGGACTTTACGACCTCAGAAATTTCCCCCACAGTGATCCACCGGCGGTGGTGGTAGTGGTACAACATGCAAATAAACATTCCGCCGGAACATACTACAAACTTCACACCAACCACCACTCACGACACAGCCAGGGGCCGAGGGAACATAAATTAGAGTCCTCACCTTAACTCAATTTCAGACGGATTTATGTCCCCACTCAACCATATTTTACAACCTTCCTGTTTTATGATGATGCAAGGACAATTTCCACACGGAAGGGAACAAATCAAGCGCCGCTTATGTCGAATCTGCCAAAGAGACGCGTGCAATACGTCAAACTTTTTTGTACATTCCAACAAGGGAACTACCAATGGCGTCAACCTCCGCACTGGAACTGAATTCCAGTTATTTCCGAATCCTTCCAAATTCCATTGAAAGTTGTAAATTTTCGAGAAAAAAAAAAAAAAAAAAAAAAATTTAGTTTTTAGGAAAAATTTCAAATTTTCTGGACAAATTTCAAGAAACATTGTCAATTTGCAAGAAAAATTTCAATTTTCTTAGTTAAAAACGTAAAAATCGCAAGAATTTATCACGTTGAGAGTTGGAGGTTGACACCACGGTGTAACTAAAGAAAGAAGAAAGTAAAGTGGAAGGATTACATGGGATTCCGCCTACACTATGTTGGATCGCATCTTTAAACTTTTCTGGAAAGGACTTGAGACCTTTAATCCCTGAAGATGAGTTCATTACGAAAAGATTTCAAAGAGTTGTGTTCGTGCTATTCCTTGAATTCCAAATCAAAGGAATTGGGATGATGGAGAAGTAAAGCCGGAGAAAGTCAGCGTGTGTGCATTCCTCCATTCCTAATCTCAATCTCATCTGATAACATGTTACGGCCGTATAAATAAACGTGTGACATGATTTAAAAAACCGCTAAGGTGGGAATCAGTAGGGAGAAGGAAAGTGAAGAATAGTGGCCTAATGAATGATTCATGTGGGCTTCTTTTCATTCCTCTCTGGTGAAAGACCGGTGGCACTGATGGGATAGGAATGTCATTGTCAAGAATTACCTTTGAAAAAGGAGTCTTTTGATTTCTTTTTCATCATCAAGGAGACTGGAGAGCTGACGAAATGGAGTGTCGACCAGTCAGCCTTTCAAAATTTCATTACTCACTCATTTTAATTTAGAAGGATTTCCTCTCTGGTCAAAGTAATCAGGGAAAAGCTGGATTTTCAAAGTCCCTTTGTGCCTATGAGATTATTATTTATTATTTAATAAGTCCGCGTATCATTTCTCCATTAGTTCGTGTATGCGTTTCCACTTACAAACAATTCCCTACGTAGTGCAGAATCAAAATGGCGGCAGCTACAAAACCCTGGAGTTCCTATTCGCTACAGATAAAACTTCTTCGATTTTCTCGACATTTCATTGGATTAAAATCAGAAAGCAGGGAGGAAGTGAATGGATTTTGGGTGTGCAGAATATAAATTCTTCCTTTCATATTCATCTTTGCCCCTTCTGATTACAGGAAGAAATAAATTACAAATACCACCACCGAGGCCCTTGCGATTTCCAGCGGCAATATCCCACGCCGTCATCTTTCCCATTCAGAATCTGAGACAAAACAAAAGGAAAGTGATTTTCTCACTCCTGTTTTGTTTTTGCGGATCCTTTATTTGCGTTCCCTGGAGGGGAAAAGAAGAAAAAAGACGATTTACACTTTACTTTCTCCCGCTTTCTCCTTCCGACAGGCGTCAGTTTTTAATCCTCGCCGCCAACATTAAACTCTTTGTAGTAACAACTACCGCAATTTTTACACCGCTGACTTTCTTTGATGAAAACTGTCATGGTGGGATGATTATTTTCCTTCACGAATGAAAAATGAAGTCGGTGAGGTTCTTTCCCCGCACGCCCAGAGACGCTTGAATTTAAATAAAGGGAATGGCGTTTTTTTTTGAAAATCTTGATTTGCAAACTCTCGTATTACAACCACGTTCATTTCCGTTTTTCGGATTAAAGCAAAACATGAGTCTTTGTATCATTTTCTCCCTGAGATAAAAAGATGGAAAGCGATAAGATCGTTAGCCTTCCCAAGTTTCCTGTTAGTTGTCCCCTACTCCTGTGTTCCTTCCCTTCAAGAAGTGAAAGCACGCAGAGGTGTTTTACGGTCCTTAATGATGCTCTTTCATTAAATTGACATTTAAAGTCATTTGGACCTCTCAGGAAGCTTTCTCCCCTGATGAGACTTTGGCATGGAAAGGAACTAAGGCTGAGAGGTGGACTAATGATCCCAGTCCCCACTACGCAGGAGCCTTAATTGCAAAACAACGTAAAAAAAGGAACTTTTGATGAAGGAGGTCTGAAGAAGTCCTCCTTTCTAATTAGAAGTCTCTAGCAGCATTAAACTTAAGTAAGTAACCCTAGGGTCTATTTTACAGACAGGGCTTCCTACCCACGCAATCCCTTCTAAGGAGGCAGTTCCCTTCATTTCTACAGTATTTTCATGATGCTAAAATGCCTGAGTCTCCGGTATTGGTTGTCTCTTGACGTAAGAGAATCCGCCTAGGAACTTGCGGTTGAGTAGATATATGAGGGGGATCATTTTTCCATCATCCCTTCAAGTGGAGAAACGTTGGGGGGCGCCCTGGTTACTCTCAGCCAAGCGGCAGAGACGAATGTGACGCAAAGTGAAAGCGTAATTAGTCAAATACTGCGGTGACGTGTACCCGACATTATGAAAAGCTCAACAAGGTTCATGCTCCCGAGAACGAGAAAGCAATTT
>JAQIWD010002019.1:0-10455 GCA_034694825.1 Anurida granaria | reverse complement strand
ACCACTGATCTCAAAATCATACAAAAACTTTCACCACCAATACTCCGGGATTTTTACGTTTCAATTTGAAAAGGAATCCTAGTTGGCAAAAGCTTCAAAGGCATGATATATTATTCGTAAGCTTGGAGCCATATATTTGTCCCGCAACCGCCAACCAAAGCCGCTTACATAAGTTACGCCATCAAAATGAAAGGAAAGGGAACAAGGCAGAGGGAGAAACAAGGAATCAATAAATTACAAACCAAAACTTGCCCTCAAGTCCCTCTTTTCAATTTACTGGAGAAAACGCGGACAATGTTTCCAAGACCTAAAAGAATCCCACACAACTGCCAATTTATCAAGCATCACCGCTACCCCCAACAGAACAGACGCTTCACAGTATCACAGTGATGTCTTCCGCGTCCTTTTTGCTCCAATTTCCTTTCACACCAATCAACAATTGAAAGAAAGAAAATTTCATCAAGTCAATCAATGCTCGACCATCGGCTGCCTGTTTCTACACGCCAAGTTGAGTAGACAGGGAAGTGACAAAATCGGTGAAGTTGATATTGATCCCTTCTCCTCGTGCCACTTCCCCCAGCTCCACCGTCGTCGTCAGTATTTACACTACATTTAACTCACTTTCATCTTTTCATTCTCTACCACCACCACCACCACCCGGATAAGATACCGAAAATGAAATCTGGGGATTAACGGTTTCCTGTCAGCTCTGTCTCTGTCGTATGGATTATAATTCTCATCCATGTCCGAACTTCAACCAAAAGGACGACCGCCATCATCACCTCCATGGCCATGACGCAAAGTCTAAAAGGGTGGACAGACGTTGTCCGTCATCACAACCACACCGCACCAACACCAGTGCTCCAAATGGAAAGGGAGTCAAAGGGAAAGCTAATGGTGAAAGCACACTGACAAGTGGGACTGGACCCACTTCACAATTCGGGAAATGACAATCAATCAACCACCTTAGCCTTGATTTGGGAGCAACAAGGCTCCACTTCTATGACTCAACGGCTACAACAAAGTCAATAAAGCGTACGCTTGTGCACCACTTCAAAATTCTGACGGATAGACAACAAAGGAGAAATGACCACAACTTTCACGAGACCCTCAACTATAAAACCATTCGTCTGAAATTCTCCAGAGACTTAAAACTCTTCCGAAATCCAGGAAATCGTAAGACGGATGGGCAGCAAGTTGGGAATGAAGTGCATTGATTTCCGCTATGGACGCGGGGAGCTGTACCGTAAAACGTCCAGCAACCTAAAGAAAGGAGGTAAGACCAAGGTGGTGTGAATGGCCTGGACAAATGTGCCCATTTGCCCTAGTCACACATTCAGTGCCACATTCTCTTGGACACTTGGGCATGGGCTCTTGCGTTACCTATTCATGAGACACGTATCCCCAATTCTTGGTCTTTTACTTTCACTTCTTGAGTTAAGTATGCCATTAATTCCTCTCGCTAGATTCTTAGGTTCTAGAATCATAGGTCTAGTGCCTAGGGTATGTATGGTCTAGGAGGCTATGGCTAGACAAAAGCTTTTCCAGGCTTCAATTTGAAGATGTGGAAGGGAGCAATCAATTACAGGGAAATGGTTTTGGGAGCCATATGCTCCATTCCTCCATTTTATGTTCTCACAGTTTGCTAAAATTAAGTCTCTGCCAAAGTTTCTTCCTCATCAGCATAATTTCCACTAAACCATATTCCTCCTGCCATATCATTTCCATTTCCTTTACTTACATCCCGAGACTTTCACCACCGCATATTCGTTTAACCACCTTTAATATGATCTTGTCACTACTGAATTTCTAGTCATTTTCTCGGTTTCTCCAATCCTTCCTGTAGGTGGATCAGGTTATAACTTCCAACAAAATTTGCAACAGCGTTCAAAGTTTGCCAATTAAATCCTTCCTGAAATGCCAGAGCTTCCGTCCAGAGTCCATAACTACAGTTGCAGGAGCACTCGGAAGGGTAGCAATTAGTGCAGTGTTGTGCTATGTCATTAATCCTACTACTTTAGAATGGAATAGCCTAAACTACGCTTGACAAAAATGTGCTGACGCTGTAGAAGAGACACTGAGCGGAAAAGCTTAGGAACTAGGTCGATGGAAAGTACTTACAGAAAGCTTTAATCACAGCAAACTAGGATTAAGGGAAGTCCTATTCCGAAGCAACTTTCTCCTTGAGCCATCATTAACAACCGAACCGTTGACGCAGTTTGAGCCAAGGCACTCAACTTTACGTCCTTGTCACTTTCTCAGTATTCACTCATGAAGATTAATAATCAGTCAAAAGCCCCATACACAACACATCGTCACTACCCAGCAGTAGGAATGGATGAGAACTCAAACGAGAGAAGTAGCATTTCCCTCCTCCACTATATTCCTCTTTCCAATTACTAGATTTTGAATCGTCGTTATTAAAAATGCAGAGCATCTGGAAATCACAAGTAGTCTCCATACGTGACATTTACACATTTGTTCAGATTTGAGCTTGAGAAGCATAGTCCATAGTGGGATCTGGGGAGGCTTTACAATTCCTTAATTGAGCCACAGCTTGATCCGTGATCGTGATAAAGCTGAGCCTCTGAATCATTCTGTCCTTATGTAAATAAAGTTAACTAAAATCTTTGCTTCCAGGATCTCGAATCTTTTGTTCAGCCCTTCACCAATGGCTACAATGAGACCTGAGACCATGGCCATCAGCCCAAGTTCTTAGCATTTAATGACAAACAACATTAGAGATCACTTTTGGAATTTGATACAAGATGAAGGGAAGAGGCAACAAAATGCTACGACAAGAACTCCTCATCGTCACCAGGCGACTGGGTAGTTTCGGTAGTTTTACTTCCAGGGTCTCGGGTCTCCACGTGGGTGGGGTTCCGTTCAATTTACAAAAGAAAAGAAAAGATCCATGTCTCCGGCTCCATCACCATCACCCGTCGTCTTCATCTGTCTCAGAAAAAACAGTTTCTTTCTCTTTTGTTCCAAATTAAAATCCTTTACGTCTAATACCCTCTTCGCACGTTGTTTCCTTCTGAACTTCACGCCAAGGAGTAAATCGAAGAGAGGTCTCATGTGTGTCGGAGTAAAGGAGACCCCTAAAAATCAGTCATTAACGCTTCGACTCAACTTCCTAAACCCCCAAATAACAAGACAGAATTCGAATTCATAGCCTCCGGGGAAGCAACGAGTGAAGATTTATGCCCAAATTTAACATGCACGTCCGTTGTCACCTGAGCTCCAGACTAGAATTGTTTTTGGGTCTGAAAATATATCCCTAATGCCGCAGTTTCATAAACTTGGCTAATGTATTTTTCTCCTTAAAACCCTTCTATTCCTTTGCTCTGATGAAAGTAAGTGTGAAAATCTCCTGAAAGGAAAGGTAAGCCAGCTTCCATAATTTAGGCAAGAGCGTCCTTCCTTCCCCAGGTCTCATTGGCAAACAAGGATTTTCTTCTCACTTGAAGAGATTTGGCTCAAGGTAACTTCAACTTCGGTAGGATCTGAGAATCGGGAGAGACAAGGCTGAAGAAATAATGGTCCTCGTAGGAATTCTACCTTAGTCGGTGAATAGGCCGAAACCCAGTACCAGTAGACATAAGTAGCTTCGAGTTCCTACGTGGAAATGGACACACCACCATGACACGAAGCATAAAACACGACGACTTCAACATTCTTCCATGGGAAAACAAAGTTGTTCAAGATTTCTCTTTCCTACTTTACGAAAATTTACCACGTCTCGAACCAATTATGTCCAAGGAACAAAGGATTGCGTGAAGAAAACCTTTGAAAACGGTTCCTATTTTCCCCAAGTAAAAAAACTGCGGAATGAGCCTGGAACGGGAATTTTTTTCTCAGAAATTTCAATCTGTCATACTACATTTCCCCGGTGGTATTTTGTAAGGAAAGAAAGAAGCCAAATTATTACATCAAAAATTCGTCCTCTAAAATCAATACTATTGTGGCCTCCGTTGCTCCACACCACCACCGTGTCACAAAATACGGAGGAGGGGGAAGAAAAGTACAATGGAAGAATTTTCCATCTTCCCCGTATTTTTCAAAACACAAGTAGGGCGGGAAGAAAGACTTCGGTTCGGTCTTTTTATAATGCAAATTATAGTCTTCTAGAATACCTTGAAGAGGGAAGCCCATTGTGTTCTCTCCTAACTTCTTTGTAAGATTATTCTCTTCAAGGAATTTAATTTATAAACAGGAAGCTGGGATCTTAATGGCGGTGGCCGTTTTCTTTACCTCCAGAGATCCGATGGTATTATTATTTAAAGAAACTACTCCTATTCCTGCTACTACTAGCACAAAGAACCAAACACAAAGGGAATGAGTAATGATTTGGGAGTGGGGGTTTCAGAAACCTTTCGATATCTACAAGATCTCTCAGAAAACGGGGGAAGTGCATGCCCTGACGTTCGATCCGTTTTTTACCCGAAAACAGTGCGGTTTTCTAAGTACAAGCAAAAGAAGCCCCTGCAACCCTTGAACCACCACAAAACACAATGAAAGACAAAATGGAGAAAATCAAACACACGAGTTCCCCAAAACCGTGCAGACGATTCATAAAACACAGGAAACGGTGTTTCCAATTTCAATGAAATCCTCACTTGTTCCAACCCAAGCCCCCGGGAACCCATTCATTAGGAAAATCGGAATTCGTAATTACAGGCTTGATAACTTACAATTGCACCAGCAGCGGGAACAATCCTTCCTTTCATCTTGCAAACACGCGACGAAGGCGTCAAACATTTCCTTTATGGAAGAAAAGAATAGTTTTTGGTGCATGGAAAAAGTGGGGGTAATCTTCCGGTTCCAAATTTCCAGGAAGAGCCCGAGGGCAAAAACTTATAATTTAAAATTCCTAGTGACATCCCAGCACGAAGTTCACACGGAACAAAACGATCACCCCCACACAGACCACACCCAACAAACAAGAGGGAAAGCAAAAAATTAGCAATCAAAGTTATACGACTCCCTACCGCCATTCCCCCGTTTTCATTTTTCTTGACTTTTTGCAAGAATTGGCACTTTCACATTCTCAAATGTGCATTAAAATTTTAGTCAAACAACGGCTAGAGAAAGTGATAGGCGACAAGCGAAACGCTGTCCAAATTCTGAAAGGTTTTGGATTCCAGTTATGACAGTAGTGTCACTGCCCATTTAAAAGTCAGACTCTAATTTCCTGTTGGAAGTAAACTTTATTAGGAAAGTAGGTTATTACGAGACGGAAACGTGTCCAGGCGGCTTTCAAAATCAATTTTCATCATCACGGTCCACCAGCGAGCAGCGACAAAGAGGTTCAAGAAAGACAAAGGATTCATTTTCATGTTCATTTTCCATTACTATAACGCTAGCATTCACTGACTCACTAGCTGTAGAATGGCTTCCTTTGATGACATTTTTAGACGCCCTCGTCCTACTCCTAGCACTATGCGGCCTATGCCTCCGTCGCTCTCCATTTCCGCTCAAGGGTATGTAATGTCATGTCGCCTTCCTTCCTGTTCCTTATTTCCTTCATTCTTTGGTTTTAATGAATCTTTTTACCAGGCTTCCTTCCTTTCCATAATTCTTATTTAAAGGCAATGTCACATGGATCAGGAGCAAAACAGATGTAAAATATTAGGAAAGGCACAAGGACCAGCACAAGCACAAAAGATTCAATCTCCAGCAGGATCTTATTTTGTTTTCTTTCCCCTAAAGCAACATAAACCTCATCCGCATCTGCATTCGAGATGAGATCTGCTTCCGTGGAGCCTTGCCCTACTTGTGTAAACATTTTGACCTCACCCTGCTCTCTATCAGGGAAATACAAAAAGGGCAGACAAGACGGGACAGGCAAGTCAAAATCCTCAGAATTCGACTGGATTTAAATATAAAGAGCATTAGTCCAAATGAGAACATTCTTTACACCCTGATCTGCTCATGGACCCAATTCTGAATCAGAATACGAATCCCAATTCAACTTGAGCACATGTATCCTTCTATGAAACAAAAATTCCAAATTTTTAGAAGAAAACAGCGCATCTAAACTGAACATTTTCAACCAAGTCATCCTATTTTGCCCAGAATGTAAACTGGGATTAACTCAACCAACTCAGGCAGGGAGTTTAATTATTCAAATTCAGACTCACTCTTCTAAGAACGAGAAAAGAAAACACGGTGAACATTGAACACGACATGTTTCAACAGATCCGCATGAACATGGCATCACAGCAGGAGAACCCGTTTCATACAAGGAATTAAGCAGCATGTCATACTCGGAAAACTGGAAAGTAACGTTTTATCGCCATAGAACCATGTGCTGACTTGGTAAAATCTTTCTTAAAAAATACTTCTTTTCCCTGGAAATCATCATTTTCTTAACGTCAACGTCAGGACCGTGTCAACAGTCTGCTGGAGTGAGTGAAGTCGCTGGAGGGAATACTAGCCGAGTGCAAACTATGCTATTACACGACATTTAACATTTTCCAGCGTTTTGTTAATGGTTCCTTGCGGGGTAATACATTTCCATGTCAAGAACTTTCCGGATGTGGATCAAACAGTCAGAAACGTCATTCATTCAGGCCAGGCGGAAAGACAGAAAATGACTCAAATTTCCATAAATATTAAAAGGATGACGAACGTTAGGAACGAAACGAGTGCAAAAATGAAGTCATTTGGAAGATATCCGGATCCAGAATTAATTCTACGAAGTTAAACTGCGTATTTATCAGGAAATGGGAATATGGGATTTGGGAAATTTAAGCACTAGGTACTCAATATTCAAGTTTGGGTCCAAAACCAATGACGGACGAGGGACGAATAAAAGCGTGAAATGGGGATTACATCAACTAAACAGGAAATAAAAGTACGAATAAAGGCGAAGTTTGCAGTGACAACTAAATTGGATTTTTGGCAATTAATTCCCGTGTGTAAACATCAAAGAAAATAAATGAATGATTGTCTCCAGTTGATCTGTCTAACTCACTTTGGTATTGACATTTCTTTGCCGTCTCTCTAAATTCGCTTAGGAATAAATTATTGTCAATCAATAAAACAATTATCGGCAAAGCTACCAAGTTCAAATCATTACCCGGAGAGTTGCAAAAATAAAGATTGGCGAAGGAAGTTTTGCCAAAATACATTCAAAGAAATGCATACTTTCGGGAAAACTAACACCCACCCTTCCTTATCATCAGTGCAAAGTAAGCGTAAAAATGAAGTTTAACAATTTCAAATGCAGAAAATTGAATTCGTAACCAAACTAAAATCATAAGAATTCGTAATAAAATCTGTTTCAATGTTATTAATCTTTCGTAACAATTCTCTGGCATACGTTTTCAACCAAATGAATATTGAGGATCCACCTCTGCCCATCAATTTTAAAATCCATCCAATCCCGCAGGAGAATCCGAATAGAACAAGGGTTGGTCAAAAAAGGAAGGAAGAAATGCTCGAATTAACTACTAAACCTTTTCTTCCTCCCTAACCAACTGTCAATCACTGTCTCATAAAACAATGAGAGTTCTCATCTCATTAATTCCCAACTCATTGTTCATCATGAAACAAAGAATTCCCCTGGACCATCTTATTCCAAGATGATACCAATTTGTCATAAAACGGAAGGGCAACTATCTTTCAAAATTAAACTTCCCTTTCTGCCTAAATAAGAAAAGGGTTCAAGTCCAATTAAGAAAAGGAAGCAGAAATTGAGATATTTGGGGGATGAAGAAGATGAAGAGATGAGTTTAATTGACTTCAAGAACAAGTCGGGACGCGGAAGTTGTAAATTCAAAGTGACAGAAAGGAAAATAATGTCAAAATAATTTTCTCCGGGAGAAAGGAATAAATAAGGAAGTGCGAATCTTCTACAGAGCTCACGGAGGAGCTTATTAAAAAGGAAGGAAATAGCACGAATGGATGAAGTATGGATGAAGAATTCAGAGTTACAAACTTAAACTAAATGGGTACGAAAAGCTTTGCTGGAAACGAGGGCGGATGGATTTAACTTTTACATCCCATGTTGGCACTTCCGCTTTCACTTCCTTCCTAAAACTCCCGTGGGAGGATTACGTTGGTTTAACATCCTCTGGAATCGGATAATGAAAAATCAATGTTGATATTGGTCGAGTTCCAATCCAAACTCATTTTCTTTTTGTCACTTTCTCTGTTCTCTCCTAAGTGTGCAGCCGTACCATGTGCTCTCCCTTCCTTCCATTCATGTAATTCCCGAAATCCGATTTCTCAGAGGAATCCAATAGAAAATTCCTCCTCCCCTTTCCAATTCCTTTTTTCCAGTGCCTCCCTGGTCCTGTTTGACGTTTGGCTTTTTAATTGAACTTTAAGCATCCTTTTGTCAGGTTACAGGGAAGGAAAGAGGGTGGAGTGGAAGGAGACAACCAGTGAAGCACTCCGCTTTAATTCCTTTTCGTTTCCAGATTTCCGGTTCGCACATTTCGCAGGGTTAATTGGTAAGAGTAGACTCGAGAAAAAATAGGGTCTAACGAACACAGAAAAGTTCTGAGGCAGGTCAAATCGAAAGTTCAACAAAGCAATTGATTTTATCCACACGTTACAACATGTTGAATAGCCGCTTGAACTAAAGTGTTACGGGAAAACGTACCACATAATTTGAATTACGTGGAAACAACATTGTCTCCTTTGTCATCCTAATTGTGTAACTTACTTATTACCACTTGAGATTATAAAAGACCAGTGGATAACAATAGACAACTATCATTCAAATCCAGCAAATCATGCATGTTTGTCCACACATCCTGGGAGTTAACAGGGTTAATTATAATTATTCTCAGTATTCAATGAACAGTGTTAGTAGAGTATTAGTACAGTAATTTCATTGATGAATGATTATAATGGTTATTTCATTATTAAAATGGCATAACCCATCAACATTTCCCGGTTTCATATCTCGCTTAATTGCCTCGTATGATTGGAAATAATCAATCACGCCACTATTACGCTGAAAACAAAGCGCTTCATTGTTTTCCAGAATCGGTCCCACGTAAGCAGAAGCAGACGAATGCCTCTTCCTCATCATTGTCTGCAAACTGGCGGCTACTATTATTTATAGGAACCACAGATGTGGTCCGTTTTAAATTGCATGTTAAAATGCATTATGAATTTTTACGATGGAGGAATATGTTTGGGATGTTCGTCTGTTTCTTTGGCTGGCTGACTGGAATATTCCGAATTTTGAATTTTGCGATGTGGAGCATGAAAGGAATAGTGGATGAATACAAGGCTATAGAACGTAAAAAGGAGTAGGAGTAGGAGTAAGGAACATATTAAATTTCAATTCATCGCTTGATCGGAAACTGAGATCCCTTTTGGTCATCTCATCAATATCATCCCATCCTCAGTCATGCATATTAAGCACAAAAGATCAAAAAGATACTCTCCATTCCATCATCTACACAAAGTCTACCAAAATTCAATATTTCATTATCCTACACAAGCAGGACGTCTGCTAGAATTCTCTCTTGTCTGAATTCTCCATAGGATGAACACTGAAAATATAGAATTTATAATGAAATGGATATAAAGATCTTCTAGCATTTTCCTTCCTATTCTTCCAATTGCCACAACAACAGAACCAAAACAACCACAGAATTCCAATTTGATCTCTGCAGGGAGGAGGCTTAGAAACAGGCTAAGGCAAGGGTTTAAGGAATCCTCCAAATCCATAGAAGTGGAAAGTACAGGCGTCCACGAATGTGGTTGGGCTTCACACGAAGTGTTTTTAATTAAGAATTATCCCACATTTCTAGTAGAAAATAAAATTCCAGCGGTAGGTTACTCCAAAACGACGTGACCCACCGCAAATCTACCAACTCTCTCACGTGCTTCCAAACTAATAACTAGTCCAAATCAACACCTTTATTTACCCAGCTTTTATCGCCTGGAAATTCAATTTGCATTTGTTCCAGAATTTCCTATTAAAAAGTTATATAATCCTCAAATTCCGACGAGATCATGAGATTTAACTTTATTTTATTATTGCGTCATTCCTTCTCAGTTTTCATTCCATTTTAATCTTAACACGATGGGCCATCACAAAAATATGAAGATGTCATTTCATCTTCTTCCTCCAATAGCTGCAAACCTAAGCCGTCAGCCTGCCAGAGCTCACGTACGTATGTTGTATGTATGTAAGTAGACACCAAATCAATCAAGCTCAATCCTTATAATATCCCTTACCATCAACTTCAACCGGACACTTCATCTCTTAAAAGCGTAATTAACTCCCATTGATTTCCTATGTTATACATATACTCCTATCTTGTATTTGCATGAAATATCATGGAAGAAACTGCATGACGAACAAATCAAAAGTAAAAAGGATTCCTTTAATTCAAAATTATGATCCTACTACTGTCTGTTTCAAAACGGTTGACACCTCACCATTTTGCTTCCATTGCGACGCTTATGGCAAAATTCAATTTT
>JAQIWD010002018.1:0-10456 GCA_034694825.1 Anurida granaria | reverse complement strand
CTGTTTGAGTAAGTTTTAAGTTTATTTTTTCTGTCTCGTGGGCGAATGAATGAATAATACACAAAAATGAATTTTGTAAGGCCGCACATCCTTTGCCGCCTTTTCCAGTACACTTTTCAGGCAGACCAGGAGAGACAAGTGAAACGCTTATTAATTACAATAACTAAATTAATCTTTGCTGTACATGGATTCACTCAACCCAACAAGGCGCAGGATAAATTACCCCGTCAGTTTACCTGTATGGTTAGTTAATTAACCTAAATAATTATGTATTTTAGTGAATTATCCTTAGAAGAAAGTGACCTGATGCGGGGAGTCACTAGAAAAGTGAGATTACATAAGTATTCACTTGAGCAAGTAGAGAACTTAATTTGGTTGATGTCTCACTGCCTGGGTCGTCTGTGTCGGAGCCAGGGTCGTCTGTGTCGGAGTCAGGGTTGTCTGTGTCGGAGTCAGGGTCGTCTGTGTCGGAGTCAGGGTTGTCTGTGTCGGAGTCAGGGTCGTCTGTGGTGGAGCCAGGTTCGTCACATCGAGTTCAAGACCATCAGAGTCTGAACTGGTGAGCTCATCGAGCTTCTTTCCTTTAATATTCTCCATCTTGGTCAAGACCTTCTTGAATGCTTCACGCTGCTTGAGAGTTGCGAAAGCGAGCGTCACATCCGCAATTACCTTTGGACCAGATAACCGTAGTTGGAACTCTGCCGGTTCATTGTTGATAACAGGTATCTCAATTTCCGTAAGCTTTAACGTGCCATCCACGGGGACAGTGACAAGAAGGTCGTATGGTTGACTTTGGTAGAAGGTTATAGTTCCGAGGAAAAAGTTAAAATCCAGCTCCAAGTTAGGGTATTTGATTGTCTTAAACTCCACGTACTGGATGATGTACTTGTCAGGCATTTTGCCTAGAATGGAAAATCAATTATAATGTGCATAGAAAGGATCTACCAGGGATGAATCATTGGTTGGATGGAAGTGTAGTTTAACAATACCTCTTTTGATCAGTGATTTCTCCCTCCGTGCTTTGGAGAGCTGGATGTATTCCTCCTTGAGTTTGGCCAGGAGATTTGATGTGACTTTGGTGGTAGTCGTCTGGCGAACGGACGGACACAAAGTGTCCATGTCCCTGTCACCTACCTGTTGGCGAGGGGGGACGCTGGTTCTGTGTTCCAGAACTTCTTGTCTTGCCTTGACCGCTTCTCACCTTCCTGGAGATTCTCCAGGACCAGGAAGGAGGATATCAACTCTAATTTTATGATTTATTTTGAGCGCCAATTTTGAATTCATTATTTTTTTTTAACCAACGGAGGAACGGAGGAGTCCGTCTGCATCCCGCGAACGGCAGAATCAAGGCAACCCAAGTTGGGCATCCCATCTTTAGCCAACTCATGATCCACATACTCACTCCATTATTCTCAATTTAAACAATTGGAACTCAAATTCCAAATACAAAATTTGGAAACCCATTTTCGAAAAATTCGGCTTCATTTTTCGTAAGTAAAAATAATTGGATCGGAGTCCAATCAACGGACGCACGAAATGGGTTTTTAGGAAGGACGGGAAGGACGAAGAAATAAGTTTTTGAGACTCTTACGTCAAAGGGGATGAAAAACCCAAAGCAAGGACATAGTTAATTACAAATTATAGCTTGTATATTTATCTAATTTAATATAAAATATACGACTACATCGATCCTCTAAATATTAAATATAAAATATAGATCCTATCCTGGGGCGGCAACTTCGATGCTTAAGTCCCCCAGCTGGCGCCAAATTCACAAATCAAAACAAAAAGAAAACATGTCCAAGCAAGGAACTCATTGGGGTATTACTAAAATGCACACCCCACACCCCTACACACCCCAATAAATCAGCGATTTCGCTGTTTTAATCTAACCTGGTCGCTTGGATCGCTAAATTGAACTGTTCTAAGGTTGTTTGTTGAATTTCAGCGAGCGAAGCGAGCAGGTTAGGTTAAAAAAGCGATTTAAAATTTCAGCGGTGTGGGGTGTGGGGTGTGCATTTTAGTGACACCCAACTCATTGTCCATCCACTTTCACTTTATCTTCGTTCAGACCACACACACCACAGACAGACATCATTATTTTTCTTAATTTTTGGACAATCGTTCGTGGTTTCTTCACCAGTTAATTTGCCTAGTATCTCCAACCTGACCTATGCTCAGAATGCCGTGAAATTAAACTGGACTAGGTCAGAATTTTCAAACTAACCTGGATTATTCAGATCCCAGTTTTCAAGGCCCCCGTGGA
Source organism: Anurida granaria (assembly GCA_034694825.1). Lineage (NCBI taxonomy): Eukaryota > Metazoa > Arthropoda > Collembola > Poduromorpha > Neanuridae > Anurida > Anurida granaria. Next base: position 8,190 of record JAQIWD010002018.1, on the reverse strand, counting down.
GTTGTGTAGTTTCGTCAGATGTGTCTCCAATATTTAGTTAACTGCTAAGCACTAATATTTTTTTATGCTAAGTGAGACATATCCCCACTCCGTGTTATAGATCTCTAGTAAATTCTGTTTTTAGAAACCCCTGTCACACCGATCGCCATGAGTGCACCTCAAGATGAACGCAAGTTCCGCATTACGCCGATACAGCAAATGATTTCAACATGTACCGGTGCTTTAGTCACTTCCGTAGTCGGTAAGTTTTGGGGGTCAATGGAATGTTGATTCTATTGTTTTGTCTGTATTGAAATGGATGTTTATTGAAAATAATTGAATATTATTCTGAACAGTTACTCCATTCGATGTGATAAAAATCCGCCTCCAGAGTCAGCAGAAGGCCTTAGTTTCCAATAGATGTTTTCTTTTCTGTAATGGTCTTATGGATCATGTCTGCCCCTGCATCAATGGGACCACAAATGTTTGGGCAAAGAAGCCTATTCAGATCAACGGGTCTATTGTAAGTAAGCAAAGGCAGTAGCAATTTTGGACGACCATCTTAGGAAGCTCCAACGGCAAATCAGAAAGTGGGTCTGCCTGCGGTGGGGTCTGCCTGCGGTGTGGGGCTCCTATAGACCGGCCAATTGAAAACTAAAGGTTTTCCCGCCAAGCTAAATTAAACACTTGCCTGCCCCCAATGCTCTAGTTCGAATTCAAACCAAAAAAAATACGTAATAACCTTTGTTTTCAGGGTACGTTACTTCATATTGTGCGAAACGAAGGCGCCTTCTCCCTATGTAAGTATAGCCTGTGATGTCTGTGAGCGTTCATTATGTTATCATTACATTGTGTCAGAACCAGTCGTCGAATATTGATTTCATTAATACGAATTTGGTTCCTTTTTAGGGAGCGGACTTCCACCAACGCTGATAATGGCAATCCCAGCTACAATTACATATTTCGTCACCTACGAGCAACTCCGTGTGGTGCTGCATGATGACTATATCGCCAGGACAGGAGAACTTGTACAACCAATATGGATTCCATTGCTTTCCGGTGCCATTGCGAGGACATGGGCAGTTACCATAGTCAACCCACTTGAACTGATCAGAACTAAAATGCAGTCCAAGAAACTTTCCTATAATGGTATTTTCTCCAAATTTTGTAGTATTCATCACATTTACTTCTAAACAACTGCTTTCCCAGAGGTAAGGTCTGCTTGTCGGAGCCTCATGGAATCCAGAGGTATTTCCGGTTTTTGGCTTGGTTGGTCTCCTACAATTCTGAGGGATGTTCCATTCTCAGGTTAAACATCAACCTAACCTTATTGTGGTCAAACAAAAATCCTAATTAGAAATCTTTCTTTGCTGATTAGCCGTTTACTGGGCTTCCTATGAAGGTCTAAAAAGGGCAGCTGGACAGACGAATGAACCCACTTTAGGGTTTAGTTTCTTCGCTGGTGCCGTCGCAGGATCGGTAAGAAATCTCACTCTCACTTGCCCCGTTTAAGAATAATACTAAAATAGCATTAAAGCAATTTTTGCAATGATAACTTTGATGTATTTAATTTAAGCTTGCTGGGACTGTAACTCTTCCATTTGACGTTGTGAAGACGCATAGGCAGATCGAGTTAGGGGAAGCAGATTTCTCTGTACGAGGTACGTCTACAGGTAACGTATAATTGAAATTGAATATAAATTAAACTTACATAAGCAGCGGGATAACCTTTTTGATTTACAGGGAAAACAATGTCCACGACTAGAAGTGTCATGAGTAGGATTTACAATTCCGAAGGGATTCGTGGACTATTTAGAGGTTACGTTCCCAGGATTGTAAAAGTGGCTCCAGCTTGTGCCATCATGATTTCTACTTATGAGTATGGTAAGTCTTTCTTCCATCGCTACAACAAGGAGCGTGAGCGTGGGCTGTAGTGTCCATTATGAAGTTTAGTAACATGACAATAACCATTTATATTTTTCAAACGGGAACAAAAACTTATTGTAGCGTTTCTCTGCGTTCGATCAGAACGATTTGGTGTGTTAAATGTACTATACCAATAAAAAATAATAATTAAAGTTTCAGAAATCGGTTTCAGTGTGTCAGCAACCGCTAAGATCACATGAACATGTGAGTGTCAATTACGAATAACTTTTAAATTAGTTTGTTTTGAATTAATCAACTCTTGATTGCTGATCTAAAGAAGAAGCATCCCAGCCTAACTAGGACACGTGGCATTATGAAAATGGTGCGTCTGGCAATTACTTGTGTGGCTAAAGGTTTATAATTGATTTATTAATACTATGAGTTTTGGAAACATGCTGGTACGGGTACATGACCATCAGGATTAATTCCTATGACTTTTAAGAAGTTAAAAAAAGGAATTAAATATTAACTTAAAATCATCTCGATCTACAAGCAACGGTTTTTGAGAACTCTTAACGTGAAGCCTAAATTTAACTCTTGCAATCGAGTATTCAACACAAATGGTTTGTTTTAAAATGTTGATGTTGGACATAATACAGAATTCAATCATAATTTAGATCAGTGGAAGAGTTAGCATCTAAGCAAGGCAGCAACAAATACTTTTACCACAATTCTCCTTATTCTAAATCAGAAAGGCATACAATTCGCGCATGAGCTGATACTTACACTAATCCAAACAACCATTTCAGACGTATTTTGTTTGTGACGGCGACGCCATGTTTCCACTTCTTAAATACTCATTTAGTTGAGGATCCTTTCACAAAATGCCTCCTAATAAGACGGAACGTTTCTAGCTGCTCCGGAGCCATAATTTTAAAAAATCGTTTTTAAAAAGTTGAGTAAAACACCAAACTAAATACTAAACACTAAAAAAGTTACGACGGGATTCAAGAGTATTTTCTACTTAACTTAATACTTATTAATTAATGGAGCGAAAATTTTATGATAGTAATAACAGTTTGAGTGAGTCGTCCTCTGGTTGGTAGGCCAAACAATTTGCTCAAAGGCACAAATAACAATGTCGCCGTACTCCTTACTGATTCCCTGGGACTCAAGTAATTAATCTTACTGTAGTAAAGCTTTGGAACAATTGAATTTGGCTTCCGTGTAACGGGTGAATGGTAATTAAATGTGAGTTCACCAAAAATTGACTACGCAAGTTGCGGTGCACATTTGAAGCTACGAAAGTGAAAATTCAAAACTGCTTCCGTTCAAAGAAAGCTGCAATATCTTTGATTTTCTTCCCTGACTCCACACTGGTCACCGCCTGGCGTCCTCCTAACGTTGGGTTACTCGTCCAGTGACATTTGGTTGGGACTTCGGCGGCGGTCGTCGTAACTGATATGATTTCTGATTCCCGGAGACTCTCAGGGGGACAACTTTTGATATTGAGCCGAGAGTTGTAGCCTAAAGGGGGATAGGGGTGCTCAACTCTCCCAGTCCCACAACTCGTCTCTTTCTTTGGGTCCACTTGGTTTTTGTTGATATTGCCAGTGACTGGGGTGACAGCACCGCGGGGGAGGGCTTTCTGGTCAGGATAGCACAGTGGTAACGTGGCGGAGGTAGAACCTTCCTCTTCGGATTTAAAGGCTTTGAACTGATTCTGGGTAAGGTGGAGGGAGGCATCTTCGGATAAAGCTCTCTTCCTTGGCGAATCTGCGCCAGAACTTCGATCCATTCCAGCAGTTGTTGGGAGTATAGAAAATACACTCTCGATTGAGGATGAACTGTCCCGAGTCGCATCTTCTGCTGCTCCACCACCGCTGCTGGTTGATGAGGACTTGCAGCCAGGAGAACTGAGGGTGAGGGACTCTGATTCACTCCTAGGAAGTCCTGAATATTTCTCACGCAGGAAGAGACGACGATTGTTTTTGTACTTTTCTATCCGTTCTCTTGTATTTGGGTCGCTGTTATCCACCATTGTATTTGCTACTTCAAACAACTGCAGCATCTTTTCTGGAACTGGAAAGGAAAGTCAAGAACCATTACCGTAAAGGATTAAGGACTGCCAAGACACCGAAAATAATAATAAAACTGGCCATAAGCTTACAGCTTAAAATCCCAAAAGTAGAAAGATTATAGCTTCGCACAGGGAAGACGTACAAAAAATTATGATACCATTATCAAAATGGCGAGCATACATCCATAATTATTATTGACCCAAATAATTTATTTTCGTCTCTGTCACTGAATATTCTAACATTTAACAGTTTCCATCAGATACTCAGTGACAGACGAAAATAAATTATTCGGTTCAATAATAATTATGGATGTTATGCTTGCCATTTTGATAATGGTATCATAATTTTTTGTACGTCTTCCCTGTGCGAAGCTATAATCTTTCTACTTTTGGGATTTTAAGCTGTAAGCTTATGGCCAGTTTTATTGCAGTTTCCATGGCCTTGCCCTCCTTAAATAGGACTGGCGAGAGCATTATAACAAAGGAAAATAATGCGAAATTCATATCCACTCACTCGCAGTCCGCTTGTCTGAGTACTCAAGAGGATTCGATTCGTTTTCCTTAGACGCTTCATTCCGTAGCTCCGGAAAAGTGTCGGACCGTGTCATGGTGCTGCCAGATTGATTCATAGAATCCTTGTCATCTGGAGAATTCATTGACTGTGACATCAAAATATCCCCCATGGAAAAACGATGATGTTGGTAGCGCGAATTATTCCTATCCCGGAGACAGGAGTTTGAATCTGCAGAGTTGACCAACTTGACAGGTCTAGGCAATCCAGGACCCGAACTTCCTCCAGATGTTCCATTGTTCACATTAGCCGCGTTGTTACTAACTGTGTTGAGGGGTGTAGCCCTTGTGGGTGAGGGACATGGTGACAGGGAAACGGATTCTTGACTCGTAGATTCAAATTTGGTGAGGAGCTCTTTGACACTTTGTTTCCGATGGGTAAGACGTTTGGCATCCACATACTTCCATGACCCCTTCTCTGATTCACTATTTGGCACGTTCAAGGACGGTTCAGAGAGACGTTTGCATAAAAGCAGTTTCTGCTGTTCTTGAACCATGGACGTAGTCCTAGTCACTTTTCGATTCTTTCTATCAATGCCACCCGCCGGCTCAGAATCGCAAGACTTCAGTGAACAGTTCTTTGCTTCAGAATCAGTATCAGCGTCCGTAACCAAAGGGAGGACAAACTCAAGTCCAGTTTCGTTCAATGGAGCACTGTTACATCTTGTTTCTGGTTTCGCATTCACTGGCGATTCTACGTTTTCTTCTTTGTATAACTGGCTCATTTTCTGGACTTGTTCACTAATGATATCTGGATCCATGTCCACAGATTGTAATCCGTAGAGTGGATTGTCAACCACAATTGGACTCCCAACTTCCCCACTTTCTTCACTGACTGGACTAGGCACGGAGGACTTTGAAGATTCTTCTTCTGGAGTCCCAACTGGGCTGCTGTCTTTGATTTCCAAGTAGATGATATTCTCAGAATCTTGAACGAGCTCTTCCGCGTAGGCCGAGTCCTCTGTGATACTACCCGAAGTCTCCGGACTTGCTAATTCTGCGATAGTATGAGATTCCATGTGTGAATAAGTGCCTACCTCAGTTTCTGAACAATCAGTTAGTGTTGATGGGTTCGGATCTTTATCAAGCCCAAACTCCTGTTGACATTCAATGGGAACCCGAACATTCTCATAAACAATATCGGAATCTCCTTTTGTTGTTGGCTGTTCATGAGTCGACGGTTCAAGTTTCAGCTTCAGCTCCTCGCAATGTCTTGAATCGTCCTGATTTTCATCGACGTACTCCTCAACACTGGATTCGTATGTAATTTGTGTAGTTGGAGGATCAGCCTGATGGAACTGCCGAAGGCATTCCAAATTCTCATAATGCTGCGTATCATCAGTAAAAGTTCGAGTAGTCTTGACTTCATGCTCATCTTGGATCCCGATCACTGAGCCATGTTGGGTAGGGTCTGACAGCAGGACATCCGATGGCGGCGAGACTGATGCTTGGGGGATTACATTAACTATATTTTCATGCCGACGTGCTATTAGAGTTGTCACGTTTTCGTAGTGCGACGGATCCACTTGAGATTTCTCTTCAGAACAGGAATCTTGATGTGTATGTTGATAGAAGGGTGAGGTAGAGGTTGAGGAAGATTGACCGTTGACAACTTTAGTGTTCAACGAAGGAAGGGGGCTCGCATCCCCCACAGTGCAAGGCTCCTCAGAGGATGAGCTGGACTCAGTGGGTGAAGAAACGTCGTTGAGTAGTGGAGAGTAGATGATATTTGTTACAGAGTAAGGGTCAACACCAGGAGTTGTGTCAGTCGAGCTGTCGTCAATACTGGAATTCCTATCAAGCTCAAAGTGTAGTTCTCCTTGGGAAACCTCATACTTCTCTATTTCATTGAAGGTAGGATACTGGTAGATGTCTAGATTTTTCCTACTACCGATTCGAGCACTGGGGGAAGTCGTAGGAAGAGGTTCAAATTGTATCCCACAATCTAAACTGGACACTTCCTCATCCATGGTGGAAACTCCAACGTCGTTTACTGCAGTTAAGGACGTCTGTACTTGACAATCACGTAATTTGCTGAGTCGGGGTTTGGCTTTAGGACGAATCGCTGGCGAATTCGGGTTTGATTTGACTTCGCCTTTTACTTGTAAGCTGACGGAATGGAAGGCAGGAGTTTCTTCGTTAGATGATGAACTCTCGAGCATGGGAAGGTAACAAGGACGGAGAGAGGCAGTGCTGGTGGAGGGGGTGGCGCTAAAACTGGAGCGATCCCTTGTCGCGAGAGATGAGCTTGAGTCACAGTCACCGTAGACGGCTGAAGATCGCTCCTTCTGTAGAGTCTCCTCTCCAACGCTGCTTATATCCAACGACAATTTTGAATCGGATTCCTCCTCGTGTATCTCCGTAGGAATCATGCCCAGTCGCTTCATACTTGTTTCGAAGTATGAGTCGTGAGAAATTGACCTACAAATATCAACAAAGCTGCAATTTCTGCGAGGTTAGAAACGAAAAGAAAACGAAAATCAAATTCTAAGCTAAATGAGCGCATACCTATTGTGCGTTTTCGTATTGTCAATAGTGTGCTGTTGTGGTTCACTATCATCTGGTAACGGATCCTCGTGGTGATTGAAGTGGTGAATGAAGGCTAAGCTATACGCGTCTGAAACAGGAGATGCAGGACTTGAGGTTGAGTGTTGTATCTCATCCCCATCACCAGATTCGTCTACTTCCAGCGTATTTTCCAGTGCCCGTGTCGTTTGCCCTGCCAATGGATACGGGGAGGAAATGAGAGACTCTTCACTACGGACAGGACGGAGTTTATTTCCAAATCCAGGAACAGTGCCGTCCTTCAAGTTCATTGCGGTGTTCATCTATTTTTTTGCAAAAAGAGAAGAAATTAGGCACGTATATTCAAAATGATGTGTGTTGATAAATTACGATGTGTTATTTCATATGCCTTCCCTACCACAACTCTTATGTCGGATGCTGTTGTTTTCCGCGGTCCTTTTGAGAAACTTCGGTTCCTGCTGAAGAAATTTTTCCATCCTCCGGCAGCTCTGGAGTTGAACCCAGATCTCCGCTTTGACGTGTCAATGACAGTGTGGTACACTGGAGGGAGTGTCGATGGACCGCCACCAACCTCAATGTAATTTCTGCTGTTACTAAGCTTCTCCTTTGCGGCTTCAAGCGACATGAGCTTCATGGGAGATGAAGAGGAAAGCAGAAGTGATTCGGGCCGACCACTCAAGCGTGAGTTTTCAGAGGAGGATGGCAGTGGAGATTTGTCTTTTCCGAAGAATCTCTCGGCATAACGGATGACAAACTCTGTCACGATAACGCTGTTTTCCAAAGTGGCCTATAGATAAACAAAATAATTAATGCAGGCGGCTTAGAATTTTTAAAAAATGACAGATTACGGTCCCGATACTTAGAAATGCTAAATTTCGATCAGCTAAAGAAAACTAAGGATTCGTGAATATTACCCAATATTTCGGATTCGGAGCCACGATAACCTGATTTGAAAGTCCCTGCAAAATCATGAAAAAACAAGTAATTGTAAGTCACGTTTTCACTATAAACATTGCTATAAAATTTAAATCGAATTCCAAACTCACTTTGCATTCTGAAGCATTGCCTCCTTCCAAATCTCTACACCGAATCAGGTTTGGTGCCCAGACAATTGCCTATTACAACCATTTGTTATCGTATAAGGCCGTTTCAAGTGAAGAATTAAATCA
>JAQIWD010002017.1:0-10459 GCA_034694825.1 Anurida granaria | reverse complement strand
AAGATGAAGGTACTGAAAGTGTCGTACAACCGAAGAAAGATGAAGGTCAAACCATGCCCGAGATGAAAGCCAAACCCGATCAGGAGAAGGGGGCAGTGGAGAGGTCACCGCCCCTCTTGGAGCGACTCATAATCAACGCCAAAGGTCAAACGAATCCTTTCCTTGCCACCAGAAGGGCGATTAGCTCATCGGTGAACTCTGGAATTTCACTGGAAGTGGGAGCTCAGGTTAGCTTGACCCGTCCACATTCGCTACTACAAGGATTGACTGCAATACTCAACCCACCACAAGAATTGACAGCAGTACTCAACCCAACGCCAGAATTGACGGCAGTACTCAACCCACCACAAGAATTGACAGCAGTACTCAACCCAACGCCAGAATTGACAGCAGTACTCAACCCAACGCCAGAATTGACGGCAGTACTCAACCCACCACAGGAATTGACGGCAGTACTCAACCCAACGCCAGAATTGACAGCAGTACTCAACCCAACGCCAGAATTGACGGCAGTACTCAACCCACCACAGGAATTGACTGCAGTACTCAACCCACCTCCAGAATTGGCGGCAGTACTCAACTCACCGCCAGAATTCACGGCAGTACTCAACTCACCGCCAGAATTGACAGCAGTACTCAACCCCCCACAAAAATTGATTCCAATTGGCACTCCACCAGAACAGCCTCAAACTCAAGCAGTACAAACGCCTCAAACTCCCACTTCTGACGCTTCTGAAGGAGGTCTCCACCTTCACGGAACTCCGCTTCCAATTTTACGGGACCCGGCAGCGACTACCAGCTTCATGCTGCAACCAGAAATTACGGAGACGGACCAAGCATGGCGACTCGGGTTTGCAAGTTGTACCCGTGGGCACTTGTTCCCCTCAACTGACGAATTCTGTGATTGTGGGGAAGAGAATCCATTCTTCCTCATCCTCTTAACTGATGATAATTAATTCTTTCACTCGATTAACTTTATTTGAACCTGCGTTACCCCACCTTAGTTTGATTTCATTAATTAGCACGAGATTCATACTATTTTTTCTTTATTCCAGTTCAATTTTTTATTTTCATTGACACCTATTCTTAGGTAATTTTTCGCAATAAACTTCAATCTCTCGCTGCTGCAATTCTAAATGACTTGATTAAAATTAATAATATTATAATACAATTTACAATTTACAGTTCACAATTTATAGTGTGATTAACCATTATTGTTTAATAATGTGGTGAGTGATACTGGTTTAGACTTTCCCGTTGAGATAAAGTGGCGCGATGTCCATACAAAATCAGATTTACACCGCTGCTATGCTGCTGTTGTTGTTGTTGGCCTTTTTAATCTTAATTGGGGATTAATTGATTAATTTAATTATTCTACAAAACTACAGCAGAAGTATGGGGCGACTACGTCTCCTCCCTCTTTTGGTTCGAAGGATTTCAGTTGCATCCACGCCACGGCCACCGCCGCCTCCATTGGAATCCGCCACGGTTTTAGAGAAATTGACAGGCTCACTGTTAAAAAAGTCTGAAAATTGGATGACATCTTACGAAGAGTTTATTGGAATTAAGCAAGTCAAGGAAGCCCATGCTCGCGTCCTGCAGGTTAGTTACCCTTCAATTTTGTCGACCAACACGGTGAGACGAACCCATTCGAGATTTTGATTTGAATCATTTTTGTTGCAGTCCGAAACTGATTTTATAAAAGCGCAGGAAGATCGTCGGCAGGGTTCGTAATGAAAATGTGGTGGTGATTCTCGTAGAGTTAAAAATTGTTTAGGGAGCATTCAAGGAGGATGTCCGCAGGGGTATGGGGGAGGGGTATGGCCGCAGCAGAATTGCCTTATCTCTCCCGTGTTAAAAAGTGCATGCAGAGGGGGGAGGGGGTCCAAAAAATACCCGATCCAGCGGACGTCCTTTTTGAATGACCCCTAGTGATTAACTACGTGTTTTTGTGTATATTTAGCCCAAATACTTATGAATTCAATGCAGTTACGGCTACGAGAAGTCCGCGCCGATTTAGACAGGACCCCTCGAGGAGACAACAATTATTTGGAACTAGTAAAAAGAGTACGTCGCTCGCTTGATACATAAAATCCAAGGAGAGGAATTCCAATGGCATGAATTCATTATATTAATTTTTGACACCTTTTTACCAGGAGATTGAGCTGATCCGAGACGAACGGACGCTGAGAGACACTTTCGAGAGAGAAGAGCGACGGGAACGGGAATTGTTCAATACCCTAAGCAACGCCTTACGCTTTAGTCATGAAAAGGAAAGAACCCAGACTGAGAAAACCAAGTACTGGTCGATACTCGCGTCCTTGCTCGGTGCTACCCTTGGAATCGTCGGCACTAGGATTAATTCACAACTGAAGCTACGAAAACTTCGTCAAATGTTGACAGAAAATACAGAAGCAAGTGCGGCCGCGGTGCTCCTGAAGCTTGAACAACTAACATCCAAAACTGAACTATCGGATCAGTTGTTAGCAAAGTTTGAGAATTTACGAGAAGCCTTCATCTCTGAGCGACATCCACCTCCCTCGGAACCTTTTACAAACTTTGAGACAATAATGAAGGCTGATGAAGGGAAGCGACGTCAAGAGTTAGTCATTGCCACGGTCTCAATTCTTCTAATTGTACCAATTTTAATTCTAAAATTCTCTTCGTCCTGATTCAGAGGCATATTTTATAATAACGCAAAGCAAGGACACCGGGTAGAATAAAGCTAATCAGGTCCATCCGACCGGTCGTTAACTACAATGGATTAATGTATTGCTTCCCAATTTCCACGACGTCAATTTCCGGCTTCACTTTGTCATAAAGATGTGGGAATGCCCCTTCAGCATGGTACTTTGAGCGCACGGTCTCATACAATGTCAAATCGAACATTTCCTCAAATTCTGGGCGAGTCATGAAAATATCCGCATACAGGAATGGGTATCCACCAACTTCTCGAGTAAATCTGAAAATAATCAGAGCCCAGTTAGTTATACGGCATCCATTATTCCTACAAGAGAAAATTAATTAATTGCCAACGAACTTTTCCATATCCCTCAACGCTTTCACGGCATCAAACTTTTCCTTCCTTTTCACAGGTCCAGGGACTCCGTAAACCCCAAGGTCGTTAAACATTCCATAATTTGTTCCAGGGACCATCTGATCCTCTCTTGGTCTACGCAGTTGACCCCTGAACGCACCAGAAAGGACATGGTCAGTATTTAGAAAATAGGGATACGAATAATTACAATTTGTTATAAAAGAAAAAATGAACACTTACTTGTTCTCCCCGTTATCGTAGATACGACATGGGTATACGAGAATGGGGTATACCATTCCGAAAAGTTTCTCAGAAGTATTAATTTGTTGCTCTAATTTATTGATGGGCAGAACAATATCCTGGAAAACTTGTTTGGTGAAGGTCATGGCTCTGATTCCTGGGGTCGTTGTAAACTTGAGGAATGCAGGCTTTGGCGGCAAAAGCCATCCAAACAGCAACCGGAAAATGGGATCATTCCCAAATGGAATCATGGACTCTACGACCCAGAAAATGGATCGGTTATGGCGAAGGAGGTAATCACGTATTGGAATGTACTCTTCCCCTTCACCGGATGTTAGGAAGGATCGGACGTGCTCATAGAACCACGGTTTGTACCATCTTGCCAAGTGATTGATCTAAAGGCAAACCAAAAATTATCAATCAAAGTTTACCCAAGAAACTTCGGATTTCAAATGACGCTTACTTTTCCCCATTTCATAATTGCTGGGGATTCTGCAAAGTTTCCAACCATAAGGACGCCTTCATCTTTGGAGAAAATTGTTGCTTCTACGAAATCTGGAACCTAAAATGGACGGGAATATTGTGATTAATATGCTAATATGAATGCTTCGAAATACTTCAGTGGGCTACTTCGTAAGAAACTCACTTTCTTGTTTTTGTCAAGGGCACCGGAGACATCACGGATAGCATCACAGTATGCCTTTTGCCCCTTGATTGGAATGTACTTCATATGGACGTATGGTTTCACAGGGATAATGTCTAGTTCCAGTGCTGTCAGAAACCCTAGACTTCCATGAGACCAAGGTAGGGCGTAATAGAGGCTCGAGTGCTCGTTATCCCTCGTAGCTGTCACAACTGACCCGTCCCCAAGGACAACTTCATAGGATTTGATAGCTTCCTGGTAGAGTCCAACTTTATGCGAGTAAGTCGTCATCCCAACTCCCATTGCGAGCCCTCCCAATGTTGCATCTGCAATCTCTAGCGTCACTGCCAGTGTGTATCCTACAAACAGGAAGCATTTAGTACCGAAACTTCCAACTTGACACGAGTATGATAACCGACCTTTGGGAATCAGATACTTGGTAATCTCCCCTACTGTCACCATTGGTTCAACTTTAACCGTGAGTTTCTCGTGGTCCAGAGCCAAAATGTCGTACAAGGGAATAGGGATCTGCTCACATTCATCCTGGAAATAAAATGACCACTTAGATTTTAAGGTTTCAATAATGGAACAAGATCACATTTTTTAGCATTACTTTTTTGAAAAATGTTACAGACAGACTGAGCCAGTTTGGACGGGCGGTGCAGAGTAGTTTCCTGGTATTGGGATCCTGCTGATTCCATTTTTGAACCTGAAACAATGAAAATACGTTTTAGGAGTTGATCTTGACCTTTAACACATTCAGAGAAAGGAGAAAGGAGTAGAAGAAAGTTATAAATATAAAATGTTACCTTAGCCTGAATTTCCTTGACTCGTTTGTCATGGAATTGTGGTCCAGAAGAGGATTGACGAACTACCCAATTCCGAACCCTTAGGGCGAGGTCAAAGATAAAACTGGCTGGGAGGCAAAAGAGGAGGACAACTAGGCCTCGGTTATCTTCCAGCCATCGGATAAATTTCTTTCTCCAGGTTTCCGGTATTAAGTGCCACATTTTGTTAATGTACGAAGGAGTAAACCCGGCACCCGGCGTCTGTCTGCCAAAGACTGAATTCAGAATGAGAAAAGTAGACACATGCACGCACACACTCCCAGGCAATGGACTGATTGTCAAGTGACTGGTTGACCTTGGCTATGAAAAAACAATTAAATTGAAACTGTAAAGCTTCAATTACCACTTCAATTCACTCCGGCTAGGGAGTGATGCCCATAAGGCATTCCATAGTCGTAGTTGGAAACAGAATTTACTCATGGATCAACAACAGGTGGAACAACATTTAAAGCATTTTAAAATTATGGCATGCAGGACGCTGAACTTATATTTTACATTTTGCCGTTTTGTACTCAACAACATCCTACTTTTGAAGGATTTGTAATAATCTCTATACAGTAACTCAAGAGTCAAGGCGTCCTCTTCAAACCTCGATATTCTCAGCATAAAAGAATAAAAAATACAATTAAAAAAGAATATCACAACGAAACAATACTCTAAACTTTAAAATATCTCTAAAAATGCTCAGGAATCTCTCCCTCTCATGAACTTACTCTTCATTATTCCTCCTTCTTTCCTTAGACTGGTGTAGAAATTGAGGTAATGACATTCGCTGTTTTCGTTTCTTCGGGGGGAACTATATTGACTTCCTCCAACTCTTGCCCTTCGTTTTCATGTGCTACTTCTTGGAGTATGGTGATGCTTTGTGGAGCCTCACTCCGCTGAAGTCTTGGAGTTGAACAAGGGGATGGCTGACTATTATTGGCACATTTTGAACTTGGAATGGGTATAATCGTGTCTATGTGACAGACTACTTGGGGATTGGGTTGAGGAACCGTAGGAATTGGAACACGACGTGGAATGCTCAAATATTCTTTTCCTGTATTCATCATAACCATATTCGTCATATCACATTCGGACTTGAGTTCCAACAACCGTGGCTGGGAAAGTCGAGATGTGGAAGGTGCTCGGGTTCCAAATGTGGAAAAACTTTCCATTTCACGCTTTCGATTTGCCCAACCGCATACAGTGGAATCTAAGAGTTCAGAATGAAGGATTTTACTTTCTCTGTCTTTGACATTTTCAATACAATTTGGACAGTCAACTTACCATCTTCCCCATCAGTTGCAAGGACTGAATCTGGACAGTCTTCTCCATTCCCACTGTCCTTCCCAGATGAGGATTGACTTCCTGAATCACCGCAAACTACTTTTGAAACCTGGAAAATAAAATGTAAAAGTAAGTCTCTTAAATGAAGTTTTGAATTTTAGTCGATTTTTACCTGAAACGGTTGGATTGCTGGGTAATGCGTCAATGTGGAACTCGGACCTTCAAATTCGTCATATTTATGTCGGAGAGGAGTAGCCTCGACGCCAGTACTCCCTCCTCCACAATTGCTCATTTTCTTTCGTTTCCGTGTAGTGTAGATCACAACAACCCAAGCCGCTGATGTTCCAACGACACAAAATACTGCGATTATGATGAAAATGATTGTCATTGTTGCGTTGTCCAGACTCAACCTGCCTTCTGATGCTAAATTATAATCACAAACAGCATTAGTTTAACGTATTTTAAAATGAAAATGTAACAAATGGTAATGGACTTTACCAGGTAAAACGGTGAGAGTGGAAACTCCTCTCGCCGTGCCGACCGCATTCGTTAGCAAGCACTCATACTTCCCATTGTCCTCTGTTTGAACGTCTTTTATTACTAAAAGTGAGCCGTTCTCCGTCAAATGGTAACGTTTATCCAGAGATTCTGATATTTGAATCCCATCTTTACTCCATGCAATTTGTGGTTTGGGGGAGCCACTCGAAAGGCATTCCAGAATTGCATTACTCCCTTCAACTGCACTCTCGTCTTCCATTGCATAGCGAAAACTTGGGGTCTCTGCAGGAACCAAAAAAATTAAATTGAAATTAAGCATCAGCAAGCATTGCCGTTTAAAAAATCGTATTACATTGCATTCCGAAAAAAAGTTCTTACCAAAGACGGTGACGGTTGCAAAGGTCCTAATTTCCCCAGCGGTATTTTTGGCAGAACATGAATAAATCCCCATGTCCGATAACTTGACTTCCATTATAAAAAATGAATCATCATTCGGCATAACGTGAAATCTCCTCTCAAGAGCCGCTGGAAAATCTTCTCCCCCATCTTTCTGGAAAGCAATCTCAGGGGTTGGGAATCCCTTCGCCCCACATTCTAATTTGACATTACTGCCAAACCGCACGGTTACGTTGGCTGGTTTCTTCATGAAAGTTGGAAATACTGAAAGAAACACACAAAGAAAGTCATTTAATTATCCAGATCATTTATCTTGCAAATCATTTGGATTTCAAAAACTCACTGTGCACCGTCACGTTCGCCTTTTTGGAATAAACAACACCGAGACCTTTCCCAATACACTGATATCTCCCACTATCCGTCCAGCTTACGTTCACCAAATTCAGTTTCGAAACCACTTCTATCCGTCCGTTCTCATCAATCCGATCTGTGGTCTCAATTTGACCTTGCTGTAATTCAAAAAAAAAACTAAAGGAGTAAGGAACAGACCTCACCAAACGGCAAACTCATCTGAGACACTGCAAAGTAATTTACCAATTCCTTAGAAAGTTCTCGGTGATCTTTCTTCCATTGAACCGTAATAGGAATATTTGGAGGTGACTGGAGATGACACGTTAGAGTTCCATTCCCTTCAACAAGGAATACTTGTGTTTTTGGTTCTTCCAGAAATGATGGTTTTCTGTACTTGTCTGTTGAGAAGAGAGAAAAATACGTTAGGATTCATAAATTCTAGAAACTAGGATAGAATATGTAGGCCTACCTGTACATGACAGGTCATGCAGGGCTAGATCAAGGAAATTCCTATTCGTGAGTTCTAAAGGAAAAGCGCAGTAAGTCTTGGAGTGAGCTTTCTTAGACGCCCATCCACGACCTCCATCGTGTCGAACTCGGGTCATTTGTTGCTGCTGTTGTAGCTTTGAAATGAGCCACTGACTTTCGCAGTCGCAGACGAGCGAGTAAATATCCGAAAGGAGAAGACTGACGTTCGGCACGGAGAGGAATGCTTTCTCAGACAACCAAGTGATTGGATTATCACTAAGATTTAGGGACCTCAAACTCCCGAGACCAAGAAGTGATTCAGGGTGGAACGCGTGGATCTTATTCGAGCCCAAATTAAGCGTGTGACAATCCTTGAGACCACGGAATGGAGCTACAGTGTCCTCCAGAACCCATGACAACTCATTGTAGCTCAAATCACTAAAAAAATAGAACAATTCAATTAAAATGTGCTGTATATGGTGAGGCAAGGGAATTTAGAGATAGATTACTTACAGCACTTCCAGCTTATCCAATGAGTTGAAAGCGTCTTCCTGAATTTCTACAATTCTGTTGTTGCTTAGATCTAACGTCTTCAATTTGGACAAACCAGAGAGAGTCCTCTTTCCAATTACTTGAATTTGATTGAAGCTCAAATCCCTGAAAAAAACATAATTCGATTTGCAAAAACATGTAAAATGGAAACAAAACTAAGACAAAATCCAATTTAAAAAAAATTCATCCTTTCCTTTCGAAATGAAAAAAGAGAAAATTCCTTTATATAATCTAATGGCACATTCAAAACAGCCAATTCCACCCCCACCCCCGACCCTATTGTATTCCTGCATGCACCGAAATTTGTCAACTGTCATTTCCCATTCGTCATTCTACTGTTTGATTGAAGTGAAAAGGATTAGTGTCCGAAATAATCCTCATTCTGCCTCAAGTCTCATGCCCTGGTACAAAGGGATTCTTAAGGGAACCCAAGAGGAACCCCTTTGTCATGTGAGAAGAAGAGAAAAACTCATTTTCATTCTAAAGATTTCTTTGGATTTTATTATTATTTTTAAGTTTCTTCTTCCTTCGGCCGGGTGAGGGTACCCTCCTGGTAATACAAGGAAGGAACCAAAATGAAACTCCCGAACCGAACTCGAAGGGGAGAAGAAGAACCCAAGGAAGCAAGAAAGGAATACAAAAAAATGGGCAGAAGAATCCTTAAGGAACTCTTCATCTTTTGTATTCCCTTCAAGAAGAGGACAGGAATGGGGGACTCCCTGCCTGCCTTCAATAATGAGACTCAAGGACAAGCTCCGTTTTGTAAATGGAAATGGAAAAGAAGCATCTTACAAGAATTGTACTTGTTCCATGAATTCCCAGGAGTCATCTTCAATTCGGCTCACTTGGTTGTGACTTAGGTTGAGAGTCCGGAGGGATCGGAGGCCGTAGAGCCATCGTTTGTCCACAATCCGAATACTGTTCCAATCCAAGTAACTATGGAGAATTCACACAACTAATTAGACCACCTCAATTAATTTAATTGCATCCCTCATCATGGGTTAAAGAGGAACTCATACATGCCTTAATTGTTCCTCCAATAAAGGCCCAACCAATCACCTTTTTTCTTTTTGTTCTTTTTACCATGAATTTGACCCATTTCAGTTTCAGCTCCAATAGTAAGAAAAAGGGGTTTCTTATTCTAAACAAAAGAAAAAGGACTCACAGCTGCTGAATTTTCTCCAGCCCATAAAAAGCTGCGTCTGAGAGGTTTCCCATGTGATTCCTCCGGAGGTTTAACACCTGCAGTTTCTTCAACTCTTGAAATCTGAGGCTGTCCATCATTTCCAATTTGTTCCGACTCAGGTCTCTGCATGAATAGAAAGCACGTTAAGTTTGAAAATAAAAATAAATTTGTGGAACGGAGACGAAGGAGGGAGGGAGAAGGAAAAGCATGAAAGTGGATTTGGAAATCTCTCCGTTTCGGCCCCATGCCCTCCCACCTTCTTTCCCATAACTCAGACTTTATTTCACACTTTTATTACTTACAATTTCTCCAAATTCGTCAGTGAGATAAATGCGTCTTTGCCAATGGAGTTGATACGATTCTTGGCCAAGTTGAGCTCTGCTACTCTCCCGAGGGATTCCATTCCCCCGGATTCAAGTGCCTCCAAGGAATTCCCTGCCAAGTTTCTAATACAAAAAGAGGTACAGGGGTCAAATAATTATTAATCCCCAGAAAAAGATTGAGAGAAAGCCCAAATTAAAATTATCATTTAAACTCACAAAGCATCCAGTTGATTGTCACGGGGAAATGATGAGTTGTCAAGTGCAACTATTTGATTTCGGCTTAGATCCAAGTCCCGGAGTCGGGGAAAGAAGGAGAGGGATTTGGCTTCGATTCTGCTAATCCCATTTTTTGACCTTTCCAAACGAGAATGACATACATAAGAATATGATCCATCCGCCTTTGAGTGAGATGAGAAGGGGATCCCGTGTAGATCTCATTCGCAGACGGAAATATCAAGAAGAAAAGTAAAACTACTCACAGAGTAAGTTGCGTTAGAGTATCCAGCGGCTCGGTCCCAGTTGGTATGTTCGTCAAGTTGTTTCCGTCGAGGAACCTGAGAGACAGAGTACACATGGAATATAGAATGGATAATGGAAGAAAGTCAAATCCAACTCCCCTCTCGCTCTCCGTCGTCTGTGTCAACATTA
>JAQIWD010002016.1:0-10460 GCA_034694825.1 Anurida granaria | reverse complement strand
GGGGGGCGCTTGGAAGCGTTGGGCTCAGTCAAAAGCGTCGTTAGGATCAGCCTCAATTTTTAGTGATTTTCTATTATTATATGACTTTTGATAGTAGTGAACTTACAAGATGGTTAATCCTCACCATTGTTCTTCCCCAAGTCATCAAGGCCCTTCAATTCTTAGTTTATCCTGCTTTAAATTATGTACCTTCTTATGACTCCTTTACGTACAACTTCGATGAGGAATATAAATACGATCTTCCTGCTCTAATACTTTATGTAAATTGTACGTGTCCTGCTTCTTTTCGTTAGGCCAGACAGAATCATTAATTTCCTGTGAGTATTTTAAGACGCCATCTTGTTTCATCTCTCACTCCTTGTTTCTCTTTAACCATTTCTTACCCATTTAGATGTAAATTGGTTTAGTTTCCCTAGTTTGGCAAGATAGAAGGATGAGTTTCTCATCCTTGCTGAAATTCATGAGTTACACTTTGATATCATTGAGAGCTAGGGACGGGAAAATTGCCTTTGTAGACTGGATAAGGCAGAGAAGCTGCTGTGAAGGTAGCAGTTCAAGACACTGGACTGGACAACGGAAAGGGGTGTTTTAACACTAATTCTTATTCCTAACTTGTTAGCTTGTAAGTAAATAAAATATTTTATAAAGAAAACAAAAAGTACACTTTAGGAATTTAGGTATTTTGATCGACGTTTCTGCCTAGTATACTGGATCTATATATTTAGTATTCAATAAATATAATAAGACTTTTAAAAACCAAATTCTGGAATGATTTGCAAAAATTGAACATTGGCTCAAAGAATTAAACTTTTTCGGAAACTCTGGAACATGTTCCAACATTTGTCTTTGCGTCAATTTGTAACAGTCGTAATTTGAATTCATGTTCGTATCACAGCCGTAAGTTGTATTTAAAATTCTGCAAGTTGTGGTAGGAGGTGATTGCCATAATAGTACACAGCAAACTAGGATGTGCAGATGTAGTACTCCTACATCCTAGTTTGCCGTGCATAAGATATTGCCGATTTTACGCATCGCAAAGTTAGGTTAGGTTACCAATAAAGTACGGGAGGCGTTCAGTGGCGATGACCGGAATTAAGTAGCAGTGGTATAAGAGCTCCTCCGACAAGGGCTAACAGTTCCTTCCGGCTGAAGCCATTTCGTGAATCCTTGGTTACTTCCGGCAGTACATGGACGGTAGCCACGTAAAGAAAAGTTCCTCCGCTGAAAAGCATGGCGGTTGCAGTAGCATCCATGGACGAGATCGTCTCCTTCCCCTCCTGCAAGAATTAGAAGTGGTGAAAATTTCATGAAAACCTCTCGCCTAAAGGACGTGTGGGTTTACTTGACTGATTCCAAAATAGGTGATGATTGCCATCACGGGAGCAGCCAAGGCGAAGATTGCTATATAATTTGAAAGAATTGAAAATTAATTATGGTATCCCTCTCACTCAAAGACATCCACATTCGTAGAATTGCAAAACCTAAACTTAATTCGGAATTACCTAAGTGCCTCCTTACAGAATTCCTGTCTAACCCCTCGTGAAGTAGAAATGTGACGAGCCCAAATGCTGCAGGTGCCTACAATGAGAAGAATCAATGTTTTCAGTGTGGAGCTCGCGAAAATCAAAAAATTAGAATAGTACCTTGTGCAGCATAATTGCAACAAAGACAATCATTTCAACATCACTATGCGAGGTTGTAGCGGCAGCACCAAGGGCAATCCCGTCAACTGAAAAAAGTCACAAATATAAACTCATGAATCCAATTAACTTAAAACCAAAATGTTACCTGCCGCATGAACCACCAGGCCCAATGTCGCAGTAAAAGTCCTCTTCACTGGGCTACTCGAAGATTCGACGTCTCGCGACGATGCGGAAATAGCTCTGCTACACTGGTCAACAATCAGCATGAAACAAAACCCCAAGATTAGCGCAAGCCCAACAGTACCGAAGGGATCCGCTTCATGTTCGACATGCCCGCTGCCCTCTGAGTGACTGTGGGTTTCCGTATGAGTATTCGAAGGATGTGGAAGTTGAACTACATTGCTGGTATCCGAAGTCGGCTTCCCGATTTTTTCTAAATCAAAAAATATCAGTTTAATTTACAGTAACGAACTTCGATGGTAACTAAAAATAAGCCATTGCACCTTTCTGGAGTTCGGCGTAATAGAGGGTATGGATTCCCTCAGGAATAATCACTATCAGCGCTGTTCCAACCAGCAGACCAGCGCCCATCACCGCAACAAAGTGCATTTTATCCTAAATCCGTGAACTCTCATTAAAAGTGATATTCTTTAAACAGCAATGTGTGAACTTTACCTCTGACATTTGCATGACGATTGGTATCGAACCAGCCAAGAAACTCCCGATCAGCATCACGCCCGCCAACATGATAAGTCCGATGGCCGTGTCCATCTTCTTAGAATGATAGACTCGGCTCAAGATGGAATCCTTAGTTAGTTTAGTTACTCTGGTTTAAGTAACTGAGGACGTTCTGTTTTGTAGATCAGCTGTTCCTGTTGACTCTTCCTGTCAGGCAGGGTCAGGTAGCTGAATCTTCCGATATGAGAACGGACGCCAACCGAGACTTCAACTTCAGTTTTGTGACTTAATTGAGGTGACACAAGTTTTACTTCATTGTTGCAACTAAAACTAATTAATTAGAGAAACAACTCAATCAAAGTAAATGTCAACTCAGCTGGCTGTTCTTCCAACAACACAACAACAACGGGCGGGCGGTTCAGCGAGTTACCGGTTATGCCGACACCCACCCCTACCGAAATGACCAACTCTGCATGGTGCCAGCGTCTGTTTGCACTTTATTCACCTCGTTTGTTTGTGCATCACTGCATCATCCTTGTCACTTGTTTTTGTTTAGACATTTTTAACTATTATAACAAAAAACAAAGTATCACAAAGTTCAGTTATCAATTTGGCTGTTCATTCTCATCCTTCATCCTCACCTCACCGTAAATTTGTTATCCACGTCGTCGCTTGCATCTGAGCTGAAACAAAGGTAACATTTTTATTATTTATTAAGATTTTCATTTATACGTTCAAATTGCATCTAACTTAAGTTCCATTTTGGATCCAATATTTCAGATGGCCCAATACAAAGGAGCGGCAAGTGAAGGCTCTCGAGCTCAGCAGTTGATGAAGAAACGAGAGAAGGAAGCTCAGGACTTGGAACTCCGTCGGAAGAAGATAGAAGATGAACTAAAAGTTGACAAAATGGAAAACAAATTTGCTGTCCACTACGATGCCATTGAAGCTCAACTTAAGGTATGGCCCTTGAAAATCGACCGTACCTTTTCTCATGACACCGAAGATCGACGTGGTTTTCCTGGTCACGGCCACGGTTATAAATGATTTTTGGATTTGCAGAGTTCAACTATCGGGCTTGTGACTTTAGATGAAATGAAAGCCAAGCAAGATACGGTTATAAAAGAACGAGAAAAGAAAATTGCTCAACGAAAAGCTGAGAAGGAACAGAAGAAGCAAGAAGAATTGGAAGCCAGAAGAGTGCAGAAGGAGCTTCAGATGAAGCAAATTCGTGCTCTTTCCTTTCTATCGAATGAGGAGGAAGAGGAAGATGGGGATGGTGGTGATTCGGCGGCGGAAGACGATGTCGACAAGCCAACTCCTTCAAAAAGGACAAAAATTGGAAAGAATCCTGACGTCGATACCAGTTTCCTTCCGGACAGAGAAAGAGAGGAGGAAGAGAATCATCTGCGTGAAATTTTAAGACAGGTGGGAATTCCTTGTTAATTTTGATTATTTCATTATTTGATGAAACTTAAGCTTTCTTGTTGACTGGCAGGAATGGGTTACAGCTCAGGAAGCATTGAAAAATGAAGAGATTGAAGTCACCTACAGCTACTGGGATGGTTCCGGACATCGTAAGACAATAAAAGTAACGAAAGGTAAGTTTCCTTAGAAGTGGTACCTGAAATATTGGTTCCGTTTGATCACACACTTTATTCATTGCAGGAGTAACCATCTACCAATTTCTGCAACGTTGCCTGGAATCTTTAAGGAACGAATTTGGGGAACTCCGAACTGTGGCTCCAGACCAGTTAATGTAAGCTGACAACCTCAATTAAAATATTAGTTCCTCTTTTATCCTTCCTTGTCTTCTGATCCAGGTACGTCAAGGAAGATCTTATCATCCCGCATCATTACTCTTTCTACGATCTCATTGTCACCAAAGCCCGCGGTAAAAGTGGACCTCTATTTGCCTTCACTGCCAGGGACGACATCCGAATACAGAGTGACGCGAGTCGTGAGAAGGAAGACTCTCATGCTGGGAAAGTTTTAATTCGAAACTGGTCAGTTTCATTTTCTGAAATAGAAGATCTGTAAATAGAAGATTGTCGCTGCCAATTAATTCCCAATGCTCAAAATCGTTTTTGCTTGTTTTGTTGTACAGGTATGAGCGAAACAAGCACATTTTCCCCGCATCCCGATGGACACCTTACGATCCAAACAAAACCTACTCCAAGTACACTGTTTCTGATAAGAACAAATGAAAGTCTTTTAAGATGTGAAAGGTTCTGACCTTTAAAAGTTTAATCGAATTAAATCATGCTAATCTTTCGATTTTAACTTCAGTATTTATCAGGTCATTTCATTAAGGATACAAAGAGTAGCAAATTATTGATTCATTCATCTGCTTGACTAATTGTTTTCAGCCTCCTTTCCCATATAATAGAGAGCCATTTAAATCTAACGTCAGTCAACTTCTCTTCGACGACTCTAATTCAAGTGATGGACTAATTAATATTAATCCTGAGCAGTATTAGAGGATTTCGCAGTATCCCTTAACCCTATTCGGGAATAATTAAGGTTAATCCTAGTATGAATTAACTTATTATAACCTATAACTTATACCTTATAACTTTAACTTATTAACTTATTTGACTGAGTAATTAATTTCGAAGAATTGGAGGATGCCCAACCCTAAATAATTGAGTTGATTTTCTCAAGCATTTTACTCCATTGCATTGCATTCCATTCGGGCCAATTCGCATTCTCTGTCTTCTTCTTTCACTCGTCTCGTGCTCTGCTCGTCTGTCTGTTTCACTTCTTCCGGGGAGAAAATATCTTCACCCAAGTTTCATTATTTTAGCAGCTGGTTTGATTAATTGTTGACAACCAGTAGGTGGATTATCTTCTCCCAGAGTCGACAACAAGTCATCGATCCCATACACTTCCAAGTGAAAGCTCAAACAGTCAGGCGGCATAATGGTAACTACTTACTTTTCTTTATGCATCCTTGGCAAAATCAAAATGTAAAAGTAAACATTAATCTTTCAATTCTATTCATTTCAGTCTCATACGATCCTATTGATGCAACCAGGGGCGAAACCCGAGACACGAACCTACTCCGACTTTGAGTCGGTGAACGAATGCATGGAAGGGGTTTGCAAGATCTACGAAGAGCATCTCAAGCGTCAGAATCCACACACACCATCCATCACTTATGACATCTCTCAACTCTTCGACTTCGTTGATCAACTCGCCGACTTGTCTTGCTTGGTGTAATTGAGCATCTTATACAAATCACTCCTCTATTTACTCTGATTCATTTCTGGGTCCTATCCTAATAGCTGTTGTCATTCTTTAGATATCAGAAGAGCACGAGTACTTATGCCCCCTACACGAAGGTAACAAACCAAATATATTAGTAGAAACCCTGCGCACCCTAGGCACTTCCACATACCCTTGGTTAGAAACTTTAAGGCTTTTGAGAATTCGTTAATTAATAGAACAAATAATTTATTCGGAAGTAGATTTAGTTTAGAATGGGGTAAAGGGAGGATTTTTGCCAAAATTCAGGAGATGTTCCGGCAATGTATACCATCACTTATTAGCATGACATATTTTGGGCATGTGGGTGAAGTGCCTAGGGTTCGCAGGGGTTTGACTTATTTGAGCTTTTACCTTGGTGTCAAGCTAACTGGCAACATGTTTACTAGGACTGGATAAAGGAGAAGATTTATGTTTTGCTCCGCAGGCAAGCCTCGGCTACCCAGTGAGCCACACGACGTACATTTACATTTATACACAACATTACACTAGGAAGTTGCTGCAGAGTGCAAGAAGTTTATGAATTTTAGAGTCTAAGGCTTCAGACCATTTTTTTTTTCTCATACCCGAAAGGCTTAAAGTAAGTGGGGGTTCCATTAACTTATAAAATCATTCTTGTCCCTTTGTCTTTTGGTATGTTTTTGTGCTGAATGTTATTATTACCGTCACCACTGCTAAATTCGGCGTTCGGGCATGAACTTTATTCATGTTCCGTCGCGATAAAACAATAAAGTAGCAGTTTTACTTCTGAAGACAACACACCTTGACTTCCCATATGCAAAAGAACACAGCAGAGTTGACAAATTCACCCGAGAATAATTATTCAACGGAGTGATTAATTTAATTCCTTTACATTTTCTCTGTTCCATTGCCATGCGTGGTCCCCGTCGTGAGGGAATTAAGCATCAATTTTAGCACCAACAGGAAAAGAAGTGTGGAGCTTATTTGAAGTTGGGGTTCGGGGGTGAAGCGTTATGAGACCAGGTGAATAGTACGAAGAATACCCAGATGTGAAGGAGGAGAACGTAGGCGCTGAAACCAAGGCGAAGGTTCGGTCGTTGTCTCATGGCGAGCCCAAATTGGCAGCAAAGGGAATCCATCTGTGAGTACACTCGCTTCATCCTTACGGTCATTGAAGAGTCCCATGGAGACTCGGTGAGGTAGAGGGGTTGGCTTGAAATTACTGCAAAAGTTTTTATAAAATTAATCAGCAAAGCAGGAGGGATCTTGTCAATAGTTTTCGTTTTAGTAAAGTTACCTGTGGGATTGCACAACCCATTGTTTGAACTCGTGTAGTGGGATGAAGAGGTGAGTTCTTGAATTTGAGCTTCGAGACGCTCAATGTTAATTTGAAACAACTGCTTATCCGAACTCAGTTCATTGATTAAGCTCTGCTTTTCCAGGAGTGACTGGGAGAGGGCTGTGATTCTCGTTCTCAGTTGATCGGATTCCTCAGGATTGAAATCATGGAAGGACATCGGGGATTGTCGAGAGGGCGTTGGCTGGAGCTGGAAGTCAGAAGTGCTTAGGCTCCTGGACATGATTGGATTCGACGGGGTTCGGCGGTGCTGCTCAACTAACTTTTTCCGCTCAATTCTTTCTCGCTCCAAATCCAATTGGAGCGAGGAAGCGTTCTGGGATAGCTGCAAATTTTCCTCCTGTGATATCCGGACCCGCTGCCTCTCTTTTGTTAGTACACTCTGGAGGTCGGAGTTAATTGAGCGTAGGCTCAGGAGTTCATTCTCTAAGCGGATATTCTCTTCCTTCAATCCTTCGACCTGTGAGACACTTTGGGAGATTTCAGCCTGAAAGAGTTCCCGTTCATTTCTGGGAAAGAAAAAAAATCATTCAATAAATGGAGATACTGGCTAAGTTGGCATAAGTAAATACGGACAAAGTATTTACCTAAGCGCCTCGACTTCAACCTGGAAGTGGTTTTCTTCAGACATTGCGGACGAATTTGCTTGACCTTCTTCACTCTGCAGCTTTCGCTTCTCAAGGTTGACAATGAGGTCATCCTTACTCCGCAAAATACTTTTCGCTTTATTCTTGTATGTTAGATATTCATTTTCAGCGGCAAGCAGTGAATCACGAGCAGACTGTAATTGCTTAGCGGTGGCCTCCAATTGAACCACACAATCGTTGAATCTTTGATTGATATCTTCATTTGACTCGATCAGCCGCCTATTCTCCATCTGAACTTTCTCCAGCTGGTTCTGGATTAGATGCGTCTGGTCAGCAGATTCCAGTCTACCCAAAGCTTGCTCCAATCGGTGCGAAACTCGTTCAAGTTCGTCAGTTTTCTCTGCCAGCAATGCCTCAAGCTCCACAACTTTGATGGAATCTTCAGAGGGTGACTGTTTATCACTTTCCCCTGATACACCGCTCGTCAACGCGGTCTTTACCTTCAATCCGTCGTATAATTTTCGGAGGGATTCATGATCTGGAACAATTACATAAGATCAGTGATGAACAGAAGTTGGGGAATGGGGATAGTCTTGGGTAACTGCGAACTAATTAAACTACCTTTTTCAAGCTTCTTGTGGTTTCTAACCATTAGACGCATTTCATGTACTTGCGTCGCCAATTCCTTTTTCAGAAGCGACGCTTCATCCAAGCCAGTCTCTTTAGAGTTCAAGTAGTCCCACAATTCCTCATCAGTTGCAGGCTTCGCATTGTCTGTCAACAAGTCGGATCTTGTATTTTTAGGGCCACCTGTACCAACGCCTGTCTTCAGTGTCTCATCACTCCCTTTGCCCTTCTTCGACCCAGATTCATCTTGGAAGAAACTTGATTTAGGACTGGAGGACTTGCTACGTGCTGCTCCTGCTTCCGGTAACAACGAGTGTTTGACTCTACTCTGATTCACCTCTTCGCTCCTTATAATTACTTCAACCTTTTGTAGTTTATTTGCTGCAACCGTTGCAACAGTGTCATCATGCTCCTGATGTTGTTGAATCTCCGGTTGCTTCTTACTTCGGCTTTTCACAGATTTCGCCTTGGCTTGCTCATTCACACTAAGGAATTTATAACAGAACATTCGGCATACTTTGATTGTGGGGTTTGGTGGATCAGACTTATGATAGTTGACAAATGATTAACCTGCTACCTGCTTAGAGCGACAGCAGCATTCTGATCCAGTTTGTTGAGTAGGCTCTCTGCCTTTCCGGCCATGTCAACGAGCCACGACATGATAAATACTTGCCTAATAAAGGAACTTGGCTGGAACTACTCGATTGTTGACTTAACTGACTACTCTACACTAATTGATTAAGTTACTATCATTCCCTTCATTAAAAGATTACAAAGTTGATATGAAGTTTAGAAAATCGTTCCAAAATCCAAATGTTTCTGTTTTTAAGTTTCAGCAGCAGCAACAGCTGATGTGTTGTCTATGTGGAATTAAATTTCAGGGGGTGAAGTGCAAGGGAGTAGTGGGTGGATTTTGCCAGAAATTGGCATCTTTTTTGTGGTTTTCTTTGTCATGTCTCGTCTCATGTCAAGCAAACTTAAAACTTTATGCTTTATTTCTTCAAAAATAATGCAGCAGCAGCACTTTGATATTTCCTTATCGCCTGTTTGCCAATAATTTGTGTAATTGTTTCCAAAATCACTTCTTCTCAGAACTCTATTGCTGAACGAAAAACGAAAAAGATGATGATGATATGGTAAGGTAAGTAAGTGGAATATTTTACAGACGCTTCAACACCAAGGCGTAAGCGCTATTGTTCTGACTTTACGTTAAAGCAAGGTTAAAGACAACACTTAACACGGCCGGTTCATGGATCATGGTGTAATATAGGGAGTGTAAAATTTGACACTCCCTAGTGTAATATACATATATTTATATTTCAATATATTTTTTATATGCTACACTCCAAGTCCGAAAACGGCCATTGGCCGTCCAAACCGATCAGAAACCGAAATAATGCATTTTCCTATCTCGCTTTCTTCGCCAGTAACCTAACCTAACCTAACATTAATTAATCAATTCAATAAAAATTAATTATTGAAGTCTGATTCTTTTTTTACATTAACTTGTATTTTGGTATTCAATCATGATAGGTTAGGTTAGGTTTAAAGCATTAAAAAACCTCCAAAATGATTTCGGTTTCGACGGCCAATGGCCGTTTCAGGTCTTGGAGTGTAAGTTATCATAGGCATTCTCACTAACCTCAGGAAGGTGTATACGGAAAGCAAGTGGACATTAGACACGGAGAATTAATTATTCCAGCGACGCTAAATCTCCAAAATTTTGGAGTATTCCCAATTGAGCGTCTTTCATAATAGCTAAAAACGGAAGGCTAAATTACGTACTCTACGTAAGTTACGTAATGCTGATAAAACAATTAAATGCATGCATTAGATTAGCGTCGGCGATTGGGTGAATCCATGACGTTTGACCATGTACTGATGATGATTAGCATGAGGATGGAGATGAATCATGGTCACGATTTGATTTAATGCATTTTTTTTACTACCGATCCGACTGCCTGCCTGTGAAGTAATATCATGGAGTAATACTTCCAGCTATGCTTCCAGCTAGCTTAAGTGATTTACTTTGTGTGTGTTGGTTTTTAAGTTGACTGCGGAGAAGCGAGCATCCATCGTTAGTGTGTGTTCTTATCCCTAGTATTCACTGCCCCAAAATCCCTAATCTATCCCTCTACACTCTACTTGTAAGACTGTAAGAGTTCTTTTGTTGTTTATTTAGTAGTTTACTTGAGGAGGAGGCATAAATCCATCTTGTATTTAGATGCTTCACAGATGATTCTTGACTAACAACGAAACGATAAGGATGACGAAGATGCCTTTAGGAGCAGAAGAATAGGGGTTGGTTGTTGTGAATTATATTTTGACACCCAGCAACCA
>JAQIWD010002015.1:0-10462 GCA_034694825.1 Anurida granaria | reverse complement strand
ACAATTGATCCGACCAAAAAACATTACTATGAATTTATGATTAAGTGGGGAGAATACGAGAAATATTTTAAAGAATTCATCAAGCAATGAGAATAAACTTAATTCACTCATCTTATCAGAGTGATACTTGGATTTATAAATATGACTCACCCAATCACAACCTTCCAATTCTTTTCGCTTTTCAAGTTCCTCCAAAATTGCATTCCGGTTCACAGCCTTCATCTGCGGAGTGTAATAGAAGGGGTTCTCTTTTCCAGAAAGACCAAAGGCCTTGTACAATCCCTTGGTAAGGGGATGATTGGTAAACTTCTTGTGGCTGCTCCCACTGGATGACTTGATTTTTGGACACTTGCTACTGCTACATTTTTTCTTTGGAGATGGCTGCTTCTGCTCCTAAAAGTATTACAGACATTTTCAGTGATACAGTGATACAAAATAGATAAGGGAAGGAGTGACAAGATGGGTAAGAGGCGTAGTGCGTACTTTGCCCGCTGTCCCCGCCTCCGCCTTCTGGGGATGCTTCGTGGCCTTGAGATGAAGGAAGAAGTTGCGTCCCTTCGTCAAGAGTAACGCTGGGCTAGTCATAACCAGTGTACCGCCCTGTGTGGAGAAATCAAGATGATTGGCTAATTGGAGTGGTCCACAGACAACTTCAGCATTGGCAGATTTCAGAAATTCTGATGAGCGATTGGACATTTGTTGACCAAAGTCAATTCCACGATCAACTTGCGGAGCGACTCCTCGCTTGCTATGAACATTTCTGGCCATGTAGAGCGTCACTTCGAATGGTAGAAGAGTAGTGCAACCAGATTGGAAGGAAAACTTGAAGTCAACGTGGCCCACGTTTGCTGTTTTTGGAAACGTAATTTCAAACAGGTGTTCCTTCTTCGATTCCCTACGAGGAAAAAAAAAGAAAGTAATACCTAATGATAAAATTTTATTAAAATTTTTACTTGTTTCGTTGAAGCCTCCATGAATAGCTGGACTGGTTCCATTCCGCCTCACGGTGGAGATGTTGGGGATGTTTCCTTTCCTTCTGTGCCTGGATAACTCTCTGCCAGCATGATGGTGCATTGACGGAGAATGGTAACTTTACGTTTTCGAATTTTGTCAATTGAAGAAGCTGCTGGAGCGAGGCAGTGTTGAGGGGTTTATTCAAAATTAGATCTGCTTGAGCAAAGGGAGAATTCCCAAGTGAGTCTGCGCCAGATGTTGTCATCGCTGCAGTTTCATCGTCTCCCTCGTTGACGCCGATTGAGTAGGCGTTGAGGAAACCTTTGCTTGTTCCACACCACAGTTTTTCAATGCCTGTGAAATATTTTGAGCATTACAAAAATTGTGTTTAAAATTAAGTCTTTGAGTGAGATTTTTACGACTTGGGCTTACTCGAACAGTACGCAACCGATGTGATCTTGTGATCGTAATCCTCACGCGGGGGATTAATGATGAATTGGGGCATGAGGTCAGGCAAACTGAAAATATTCACGGATCCATCCCCACAGACACAAGCGATTGACAACTTCCCCGCATCATTTGTGACAAAGCAGGTACTGATTGGAACTTCTCCATCCCTTTCCATGAATCTCTTGGCAATTGGCTCAGCGTCAAGGATAACAATATTACCTTCATTGACTGTAATTCGGTACACCAAAATAGCACCACAGAATTGTTCTATTCTCCTCCCATATCCAACGACCACGACGAGCTTGGTTTTGTCTTGTGTAGGTTCCAGGAGATTCACACGGCAAAGTCGCACTTCTGGTGGCAACGCTAATTTCTGAACAAGTAGGACATTTGGTGGGCCCCATTTGGATTTCACCGGAGTTTTACTGGGGATTTTCGCGAAACCCATAGCCGGGGGTGGGGGAGTTCCACTTGCTCCGCCGCTTACATGAAGGATGCCGGGTTGGTTGGGAAATACTCCGAGAAATGACACATCCGAGTCCGAAACATTGGACTCACTGAAGACTGTGATGGAATCAGAGATCATGGAATCAAGAGCCATGTCACTTTCTGATATGGCCGAGACTGACGTACCAAATGATTCATCATCAAATTGCGTTGGCTCTCGTTTGGTTCCTAGACCTGAAAGAATGATTGCGGAATAAATTGGATGATAATAAATTGCATGAAAAAAAAAATTCCGGCAAATGACTACTGCCAGCTCAGATTAAGAAGCACTTACCAGCTCCATTCACGCCAGAAGTATCAGAATCGAAAATATCTTCTGTTGATAGTGTGCTTGGATCCAGGCTGAATACAAGGATCCACGAGTCGAGCCACTCCTCTTCGCCTGATATAGTTGCGCCGCTCACAACAAGAGAAGGTGGACAATGTTCAGAGGAGATCAATGCTACTCCAGAAAGGGTAACTCTGCAACTTAAGTCCATACCTCGGAGATATTCTAGAAAAAAAAACGATTCATTATTAAGAAGATTCGATCATTTCCGTTTCATCGATTAACTTTGTAAGGACAAATTACTTGTATCATCAATGCCCAGGGATTTAGGAGTAGCAAAATCATCCACCCAAGCCTCCTGCGGTTTCATGGCAATGTCGCAGTACCCAACGACAGAGATTGGGTCCGTGCCTTGTAAGTCCATTAGAGTCAGTTCAAAATTTAATACTTCCTGAAATCAACAAAAAAGCATGGAATTTAGTAGGATAAGATTGAAGAGGCTGGTAAGAAAATAACGTTAAGCTAATTTACTTTGGGCAATTTCAACGTGTCCAAAATAAGGATGAGGCCATTGGGATAGCAAACTGGAACAGCATTTTGCCACGAGGACTTCCCAAGAATTGGGGTTTCCAACTTGTTCGTAAGGTTAAGGGCAGGGCAAGTAGAGTAGGCCAAGGTCATCGGTACATTGTGTGTATGTTCACCTCGGACGAAGGGACAAAATGGAGAATGTCGCTCATGTTCTGACCTGATAGTGAAAATGGTAAGGATTATTGAGTGATTCTAAGAACCAAACAAAATTATATGTAGGAATTACCAGGGCTCATCAGTTGGTTCCCAACTGACCAGACAAACGTTGCAAGTGAAGCACATTGCACGATCCTCTCCAGTTGTGCTTGGACTATGGAAGAATCCGGCTTGTGCCATTTTTACAGGATGTGCCCACCTGGAATAAAAGTTAAGTTTAGTTTGAATACGAGACCTGCAATAATTTGTATGGATGTTGAATTGGTGCAAGTTACTTGTAATTTCGGTGTGGCCAGTTCAAGAATGAGTTTAGTCTCGCAGCCTCACTGAACATGACAGACTTGTCAAGGGTTCCCAGAGTCTCGATGTCCGGAGGAAGGAGAGAGTTCAGTCTTTCGAGGATGGAGGATGCGATCGACAACTGTGGGTTGTACTGAGTCCTCCTCAACAGCTCGTTCACAATTCCCTGCAGGGCTGATTTCATAGACGAATGTCTAAATTTCAAATGCACCAAGTTCCACTGGAAACAAGAAGGCAGTCACACCAATTCGAAACTTGAGAATGCAAGGTTATGGATGCAAACCTTTTCTTTTTTCACTGAAAAAGTAGAATCCTGTCCAGGATCCTCCCGTTGCTTGGCTAAAAGTAACTGCTCCTTCAGCACCTTTACAAATTCAACTGTATCTGCATCCTGTGCTTTCATATTGTGGACTACTAACGACTGACATAGCAATTCCGCCTAAGAGAACGCAACATGTTAGAATAAAGTAATCGTTTGAGAGAGACTAGAACCATTGAATTAGTTTACCTCGGTTTTACTGAGTTCAATGTCAACAATTTCCTCCCCCGTGGGAACAGGACTCTGCAAAATTGAATTCAGCAAAAAAATACCATTGTAATCACTTCTGATTCCAATCCTGTCCTTGGTAGCAACTGCTATCCGGTCAATTCCAACGTAAAAATCCCAGGCTTGACCAGCATCGGCTGAAATTGAGGGAACAGAGTTAAGTTAAGTGGTGAATCATGGCAAAGATTTACTCGCCCTGTGTAGGACGCTGCTAATATTCCGCATTCCGCACTCAAGCGCGAAGCACTTAATTTGACTCACCAACTCTCGTTGCATGTAGAACATCCCCAAGATTTGTATCCAATACAAAGATTGTTCCCTCTTCTGACCCGACAAGGATGACGTTAAGCTTCTCGTGATACTCCATCCGAGTTATGGCAGCTTCCGGTATGACAAGGACATGCCGCTCGGCACCATAGAGTACCTGAACCGCCATGACTGGCGACTGGCCTGACGTTGACGTTGGTTCGCGTCGAAACAAAAAGAGAATTGATACTAAAAG
Organism: Anurida granaria; assembly: GCA_034694825.1. Lineage (NCBI taxonomy): Eukaryota > Metazoa > Arthropoda > Collembola > Poduromorpha > Neanuridae > Anurida > Anurida granaria. The sequence continues at coordinate 6,187 of JAQIWD010002015.1, read as the reverse complement.
TTTTAAATATAATTTACTAAATTGATTGTTTGGGGAGACAAAACAAAAAAAGAATTGTGGCCGACGACCCAAACCCGAAGTGACAAATGTGACAAACCAGTTTCCCAATAAATACCCCAAAGAAACAAATAAAATCAGAATGAATGAATGAATGATAAAGAAAAAGTTTGACGACTCACTCACAGCTGAGCCAAAGAACTGAATGGTAAGACAATTGAAGAAGACCTTGAGCCACCGCAATGCACCCGCTAAGGAGAGCCAAAGCTGGACATCAGAGATACAAATAAAATATTAACTTATTTTATACAAACAAAATAAATAAAATTTAAGTGTTGTAACCTGTTCGGGAACCCAACTAAAGTTTGTCTCCTTCGTCCCCACGATAAAAATAATTTCGTAGTCATATTGATGTATCATTGATTTTTTTAGGATAAACTTTTAAATCCTAAAAAAATCAGTAATCGATATTGAAAAAAAATATTCGAGTAACGGCGACCTGTGCAGGCATGCTTGCCATTTTGATAATGATATTGGAATTCTCTGTACGTCATCCCTGTGTGGAGCTTTGTTCATTTTAATTTTGGGGTTTTAAACCGTAAGTGTATGGCCAGTTTTAATGCCGTTTCTACTGCTTGGCTGTCCTTAAGAACCAATTAAAAAAAAAATGAACCATTAATCTTGTTCAATTTACTTCAAGAAAATCAATTTTTCGAAATTCTTTACTTTATTGAGTAAGAATTTGTAATATCTCTAAAATTCTTCTCGTTCTTATATAGGTTGAGGACGAAGTAAACAAACATTGGTTGGATCCTGACTAGTTTTTATATTATGTGTGAGTGAGTAGAGTTGACATTTTTTAAAATTTACGTGAATTGATGCCCAACGCAGTTGATCAGGGACTTGGGGTGGAGAGGAGAGTATCATTTAGTTTGTCCATTCGTCTCTTTATCATCATCTTCGTCGTCTAATTAAATTGTGACAACAATGTTGATTTGAATTTGATTATGTTAATTTGTAATTTCAATTAGTTATGGATAAAACAAATGAAGAGTGTCCACAGACGACCGAAGCTCCTGAATTGAATCTCAGAGAATGGACTCAGCAGTACAATTTGCTCAGCAAAATCCCGGAGAAGGCACAGAAAGGATTCATAACGCTCGATCTGCACCTGACATGTATTGGAGTAATTTCAGACTACATCGCGTTAGGCACAAATGTTGGATTAATTTACTGGTACAACCGAAAGAAGGATAGTTTGGAAAGACTCAAGTTTGAGGTAAGTCCAGCATATGTCATTATGTGAGTTTAAAGTCCGGTTGCTGGATTGACTTCGTATTGTTTGCTATCAGGGCCATCACGTGAGTCCAGTGGCATGCATAAGTATCGTTTCCTGCGAGAACTATATGATAGCCGCTGGAAATCGGGAAGGGCTAATTGTCATCTTCCAAATACCAAAGATAGCTCAGAATGTGCCACTACTAGGGTTCGGTGACTTTCATAATCAAAACACGAGAAAGGTGAGACGTTCACATTATTCACATTGTTTGACGATTGCTACAAGTTTACTAGATGAATTATGTGCTCTTTCAGTTGCAAATGTACACTGTCAGGGATATCCATGGTGGCGCTGTCACGGCTTTGAATTGGAGTTCCAACGGTATGAAACTTTTTAGTGGCGACATTTCGGGAATTGTCGCAGAGACGCAAGTTGATTTCTGCTCGGTACGACACGAAGCGATCCACATCGATTTTATTTCAAATTGTTAACTTTTTGTTTCATTCTTACAGGGTATCAGTAAATCATCAAAACTTCTTGAGGAACACCATGAAATTGTCCAGCTGAGCTATTTGCAACAGAATCTCTTAGTTTCTACCACCCAGAGAACAATACTTTTTTCGACTAAATCCCGACTAGTTACCAAGGTTGGGAATCAAGAACGGAAGAGTGTCGGAAGATTTGGTGGAGTCTTTGCTGCCGGTCTTTGGAGTAAGAATCTTAAACTTTACGCTGCAAGACCGGGGTTGAGACTCTGGTTGACGGATCAGGAAGGTGCTGTTCAAACCACCTTAATGTACAAGGTAAACTAGAAACACTTACTTAATTAATACACAACTTAATTCCAGATATCAGCATAATCTTAATGATTCATTTTGATTCTCCATCGCTAAATTGCTCTGGTTTTTGTAGGAGTTGGTCAAGACCCCTCAAGAGACTATTCCTTTAATCAATCGCGTAACACACGCCCTGGAAGAAAGAAACTTATCTCAAGAGAAACAGTTTGGTTATCTGCATAACTTTATGGGAAAGTACTTGGTCACTTGGCACAACCAAATTCTTTATATCCTCGACCCCGTGACTATAAAAGTGATAGCGTGTTGCTCACAATTGAAGTCCATTTTATCAGTTGACGTTCACAAGGATGAGATTTTCGTGGTGGAGACAAGTAGGAACATCGTGCGCATTTCCGTGAGACCGGAAGACCCTATCATTCCGGATAGCTACTCCCCCCGTCCAAGGGATCCCATTCCAGCTTTCAAGCCAGATTTTAAAATTCCAGATCAGCCATTCAAGCTCATTGCCTCAAAACTCAAAGAAACTTCCCGAGCCTTACCAAAGTTTAACTCTTCCTCTATAATTACCACCGTGCGAAATGTGCTGGAAGTAGATCTTAATATTCAAGATGGCATTCCTAACGTTATTCCACTGAGGGCTCCGGAAGTTCCCGACATTTTGCTGGAACCGGCATTACCCGTCTCACCAGAAGTACAACAAGCCAATTCCCAGGATATTGAGAAGTTTGAAAAGATTGGTGCCCACTCGTTCCAAGAGGTGCTCCTTACTCAGTTCAAACCAGAGAGGAAGAGGACCAAGAAACGCAACGGAGATGTCATGTCCACGTCGGACTCAATTAGTCTCAGCAGCCAAGGATCGTCGACTTCCGAAGCCCTTACGGAATCACCCGATAAGGATCGGACCTTCATCAAAACCTCGTCGTCATCATTGTCCACGTCCACTAACCATTTAGATCAGGCCTACCAGCAAAATTTTGAACGACAAGTGCCGGATATCTCTTCGACAGATCTGCGATCGAAGGAAGAGATACTTGCCAAAATGTTAAAGTGGGCTGAGCTTTTGCCAAGTTTTGACAAGGAAAAAGCCGATGGCGCAGGCGTTGCCAGTGCTGGCACGCATTCGCAAAAACCCCTGCCAATCCAATTGCTTTATTCCAGCGATGAAGATGATGAGGCTAGTGTTGGAAGAACTGCATGTTCCGGTGCCGTCTGTAATGGCGGGGAGAAACGTCCCGAGGATTTTCCTGTCACACCGACACAACTGAATATTCTGAATTCTGAGTCCGAAGTTTGCTCGTCACTGGATTCTGAGGAAATGAAATTGAGGAATGGAACCACAGAAAGTATCACAGATTCTTCCGACTCCATTCAATCTGCTATTGCGAACGGTCTGAGCGATTGTGAAAGCTTTTCAAGTATTTATGACGACAGCAGCAGCATCAGCAGCAGCCATACCATTTTACTTGCGAGTTCCCAGGACTTTTTTGGCCCGCCTTCCGGAAGCAGCAATGTCACGCTTACTGAAGCCAACAGTGGGACATATGGTACTACCAACATAGTCACGGTGCCGGCGGCGACAAGGGAACCCCACTGTATGCTTTCAATACTCCCTGTCCAGGACATGTTGGTTAGTGGTATGACCTTAAATGACTATTGGGTCAAGTATGAGTTACCTTCCGGAGTTACCAGCATTTGTGCCAGTGACAAGTTCCTGATTTGCATTGACGCTCAATTTTCAGTTTACTACTCTAGGATTAATCGAGCAAAGCATGAACTGTGTTGGATCAAGACCAATTTCCAAGCCATACAATTGACTTCCTCCTCAGATGGAAGCACCATGTGGAAAATTGATCCTACTGGGACATTATACACGCTCACCTCCCTACCCGAGCAGGAACCCTTCACTGCTAGTAACAGCTGGGAACGGATTTGCCCACAAGTCAAATACGCGGCCATTGGGAGCGACATTGCTTTTGTCATCAAGACTGACAACTCACTCCATGTCACTCGACTTCCAGAAGACGGCAGAATTCCATCCTTTGAGATCACCCAGGCCCCGGCGGTCCTCAGCGCCATCCATGTCCTGGAGGATTTTGTTTGGGGACTTGGAGTTGACGGGAGGGTTTTCTATAGGACCGGCATCGGATACTCTCCTGACGATTGGCACGGAGACGCATGGAGTGAACTGAAACTCAACATTCCTCCGGTGGTATCCTTGTCACTCGGCCCGCATGGCTCAGTTTGGCTGGTTGACACGAACGGCGACATTCGGTTTTTTAACGACTTTATCTCGTCTCGGGGAAAGTATAAAATGTGGGATGTCATCATAAGTGAGGAACTGATAACCGGAAATACTCGGGCTCATGAACCAACCAAATCTCTCAGTCAATGGACCCAGAAGCTGACAGACTCTTTCCGGTGGGCTCGTCTCCCACACGATGGACCACTTCCGCTTCTTTCCAGCTGTCATTCCGTTGTTGTCTACTCAATGCAAGGTCTGACTTCAGTCTTTGTCAACCAAACTTGTACTTCAGGTAGGAAAGTTTCCTGGAAATTCCATTTTCCATTGTACAGTTCAAAATTTCCTTTGTTTTCTTGCTTCAGGTCATACATGGCACCCAGTTATGAATTATGGCGGAAGCATAAAAAGTTCGAAGTGGAGTAGCGTCTTTGCCGGCAGCATTTACAATGAGCATGGATTCCTCTGGCTGGAAGATGTCAGAGGAAAACTTTTTCATCTGCAAGACGAAAAGAGTGTTCTTCAGGTAATGCCTGGAGAATTTATGCAAGAAGTGCTGGAAAATCAGTTTATTTAATTCCAATATTCTTTTGTGCAGCCAATTGACACGCCTTGTACAAATATTTCCCATATTGCAACTGCTCCAGAAGCGATTTGGGTACTGGATGAACATGGCACGATCTATGCCCGTTGCAACATCAATGCAGCTAATGAGCTTGGGAATGGTTGGGACAGGATTGAAATTTCACCTATAGCAGGTGGGTACACACTTCGATGGGTCTAATTTGCAAAGTGTGACTTCAATTTTGTTTGTTGTGTACCTTTTCAGTCGAACGGAAATTGGTTCATATCTCGTGCGGTTCAGAAGTCGTGTGGAGCTGCGATGAAAGGGGTGGGATTTACATTAGGAATGGGTCACTCAACCCGCCCAGCTCAACTGACATGTCTCCTGCCTGGATTGCGGTGGAAGGTTCCCCAAATTACAGCTTAGACGCCATTTTTACCAAGGTGACTCCTCGTTTGGGAATTTTCTCATTTCAGAATTTGTCTTTGGATTTTTTTCAACTTTTATTTATACCCAGGTCTACGTGGGTTCTTCAGATTGTATCGTTTGGGCGTTGGATAGTCGTGGAAGCGTTTATGCTCGGGAAGCTGTTTTCCCGGATTTTCCTATTGGGACATCTTGGGTGCTTGTTCCAACAGTTGAAGCAGCTAGCCTGGCAATCAGGTCGGTCTCATATTTACGTCCAGTTTTCCCCTGCTGCTCTTGTTAACTAAAATCATTCTGTTCCAGTGAGTCTGCAGTTTGGGCACTTTCAATCCACGGGGAAATATTTAGGCGATGTGGGATATCCACCACTAACTTCGTTGGCGATTGTTGGAAGAGGATTCCTGGGACTGCAAAAGTGCTCACCGGTAAAGCCACGTTTGGGCGTTGTGCGCTGAGGCTCGACGTCGTCAGCAGCGCTCACCCAATCCGTTTTTCTAACATCAATCTTACTCTTTCCAGTTTCGATCTGTGATGAAGTCTGGGCCTTAGACTCGAACGGAACTTTGCTCAAGCATTTTGTGGAGGAGCTTTACCTTTCCGCTGCTCACAGTAAAAGCGGAGCAAGAGTCTTGCAAGAGGATGATGATGATTCCACAGACTGGGAGTTGCTAGGATAAGATCGTAACATTAGGATATCCTCTTCTTGGCATGAATTGCATGACATTACCCGCTTCAAGTCTGTACTCTATCTTGCCTTATTGTCGAAGTATCTAAACCTAAATAGTTTTTTCTAACTACGACAATCAACTACTTTCGTAAATATTCTGCTTTGTGGCTTTTATGTTAGTCCAAATCGATAGATTCGCAGTTTTTAATGAATTAAA
>JAQIWD010002014.1:0-10467 GCA_034694825.1 Anurida granaria | reverse complement strand
TGATCTGGGACTTTCTCCGCTTTCCCCCGCCGGGACTTTCTCCAGCATTACAAACTCGGTAGTCTACATACTACTCACTTGTTCAATTTAATGGTAGTTTTTGATACCTCTCCTGAACACGAATTTGATTTAATTGGTGGAAACTTCCTGGAACTCACACTGTAACGGCATCTTGGAGCAGACGAAATTGAGTTAAAATTGTGGACTTTCCTCAACCTCAACCCGCAAATCCAAGAACGACGACATATTCTGTATTCCTGCGGATAGTTTTACACTAGTTTTTGGTTTTATTTTCATTACTTCGTATTCATGTCATGTTACAGAAAGAATATTTTTAAAAAATGCTAATTAGCCAATGAATAGGTGTTTGCCAATTAATGCTTCGAATTAGGTTATAAATTAAAAATAAAGTAATAATCATATCCTAAGAAAAATTTGAAACTTAACCAATTTAAAAAAATACCAAATTATTAACGACCACAAAAAACTGAAAAACATTGAACCCTTTTGGTGATTTTTTATTTTATTTTTATTTTAACGCTTTTTTATTTTTTTTGTAATTTGAGTTCAGGTGTTTACTACCATTTCGCGAAAAATTCTGAGCAATTGGTTCCTAGGTTTAGAAGTTACAAAAGTTGAAAGTTGAATACAAAACAGAATATTTCATACTTGCAGAACAAGCACAAAAGTCGTGTAAGCTACGACAACCGTACTCGGTAGCTTCGTCTGCTCGAACAATTTGGTTTTCTTATATCTCTTTTTTTTTTTTTTTGACGAAACAACATTTTATAGTACAAGACTAAGTTTCCCTTCAATACAATTGAAACATTACCAACTAAAAACCATCGAAACTAAATAAGTTGGTGATTTTTATTGGGGGAGATGCGATAGCATGGGAGCTCCTATAATTCCCCCACCTTTCACATGTTCCAGAAAAATGTCTCCGGACCACTTGACACAATTTGAGACGCAGAGTCGTTTGATAAGTTTCTGTCAAATTTGGACGCAAAGAGCTTGAGACCATCCTCATTATCCGGGTGCCATGAACCCGGGCTCCCGATAATGAAGGCGTCCACGGTCACGGATCGGATTCGTCCTCTCCTAAGTAGTCCCTTAGTGTACTCGTACTTTTCCTGTTTCCGGTTCCTGGTCTCCTTGAATGCGTCCTCCCAGTTTTCAAATGGAATTGTCTCATCAACCACGTGGATCCTGTTCCAGTTATTCGTCCGTCCGTCTGCCGTTTTTTTATTTCAAACTTGCTTGCGGATATCGTAGTGGAGCTTGTACAAAGGTCTTAACGCCGTATTCAGTTTGACCGGAAGTGACCTCCTTCGGGGGGTCACCTCTTGGGGAAAACGATTTTTATAACCGATAAAGTAAAAAATGACCCTTACAAAAGTCGTCCGTCTCATTGAAGGCATCAAAGTTTGGCATGGGAATGTTGACTTCAGTCACTTCCGAAAATCCGAATTCGCGGCAAAAAAAATTTTCGACCTAACTTTTCATGAAATACAAAGCTATGATGGTCCCGAAGCTGTCCGTGACCTCTAATACCCCGAAAAACCGAAAAATCGGGATTTGTTTTTTTCCCAACACTCGGCGGACGAAATTGGGATGACAAATATGAGGGTCATATCCGAAGCCTCCAATTACCAATATCCGAAAACCCGAATTCGGTGTATACTCCAAAAACCTCCGGACGACATCCGGGATGACAAATATGAGTCCCGGGTCATATCGTAGGCGCCCACCTATATTTCTCCGCTACTTGGGTATACCCCACGGCTTTAATCCATTTTATTTGCAAAGGATACTGACTTACTCCGGAAATTGTGGACTCAGATTAGAAGTGGAATTTTGTGGATTTCAAGTCCAAATATTTAGGTCTAACTCTAGATGCTAAAATGACCTTTAAATCCCATTTTGAATTAGTGCAAAAAAGGCTTTCCAGGATTATAGAAAGTCTCACAAAATTTTTTAAATATCTTCCTTCACGTAAAGATTGTTCCTATGGCATATGTTTTACCGGTTTATAATTCTTGTATTGATATGTGGGCAGTTCAATCCCATTTAGAGCTTTCCAAAATTCAAAACCAAATTAATCGATTGATCTAGAGTGCTCATTGTGCCATTCTTGATAGAAAATCTCGAAGGAGAATCCGTAGAGTTGGTCAAAAGGCCAGAAAAGAGGTCTTTAGTGCCAAAAAGAAACTATCAATCAATACCCATCTTGTTAAAATGGATCTTCTAACATTCAATGAGAGAGCCAAGTGGACAATGGCAAAAAATGGGTTAAAATTCATGAGATAGGATATCACATCCTTGTCCAGTTTCTATGAATTCTCTCAACGCTCAAGAGAATTATGCTTTTGCCCTCTCCTTATTCATCCCACAGAAACAGTGAAGTGCTAGCGAAATCAATCAAATGGAAGTCAATCGAATTTTGGAATTCTTTACCAAAACTTTGCGTAATTGATAAACTATTGATTCCACAATTTAAGGCTCTTGTTTACGATTACCTTGTTGAATCCAGAAAGGAAATCTTAGTAAAATATTAAACTTAAATCCTTCATATTTTATTCGTAATGGGTAGTCTGTTAGACAGTTGGTAGACCAACTTATATGTAGAAACTGGAGTGACAGAAAATAAATAAAACTGGTTTGAAAACGAAAATGAAAATGGATCAATGAGATTATAGTTTTAGTTTTTTGTAAACTCAGTGTCTGCTGCTGCTTTTACCCTACCCTACACCTTATGTATGTTTGCACAAATTTGTGGAAAACAGAACCGCATGTACTCTGTTGCTACAAGCTTCTAAAAATATTTAGAAAAGTATAATTTTTAATGAATTCTATTCTGTATCCCACTTGAGTGATACAGTGCTTTCACGCTCACGCAAATAACCTGAACTTATTTTAGTCTTTATTCAAAAATTTTTAAGATTTAAAAATGAAGTAGATTAATTCTAACTTTTCGATACATCACTTACTAATGATTCATCTCCTGTACAGGGATGTAATTCTATTGATTTCGGACTAACAAAAAGATACTGCGATCATTTTCCGGTGTGAAGTGGATAAATTTGGCATTAACTTTGGCCTATTTTATCTTCCAATTTAGAATTAGCAACATCCTGAAAAGGAACTATGACGAAAGTATGCGAAAATCTTATCTCGCACAAGAGGGTCAACAGTCGGATTATGATAACCCGTTGCAGAAATATACGTCATGGGTCCAGGGTCCATAACTTTACAGTCTGGACATTGACGTAGTAGTCTTATAGTGAAAGCAATTATAATTAACTATGCAATTTCTTATATGCTATTTGAGCTAGGAAGTACAAAATTCATCCAGCAGCATACAAATGAATGTGAGAGGGGTTGTGAGATCATAACCATACATTTGGGTGCATGATGTTTATACACGGTATTTTCACACTATGAAAGATTTACCTTAAATTGAAGTATTGTATGAATTTATTGCGACTTGATTTTATGCGTATACATTTTCATATTATAATAAAAAATTCGGATTCACAAAAATGAATTTTTTTTGGCCGCGAATTAAAACATCCAGGGAAACCAGTAAAAATACCCAGGGTGGTAGACAATTGCACCAACCTAACCTAACCTAACCATAGAGGATTGAATATAAAATTTGGTGCAATTGTCTACCACCCTGGGTATTTTTACTCGTCTCCCTGTGTAAAATAATATTGTCTAATTTTTTTTTATTGCATAATATGCAATAACCTGAAGCAACCTGAAGCTGCATGCTTGAAAATAACAAAGTATAAAAATAATCTAAATATTCGACGACTTTCAGACTGAACTCATAATTGCGTTTTACTGATTGACTAGCTACGAGTGAAAAATGGCAATGAAGTCAACTTAACTATACGTCACTTGCGCGTGCAGTTTTGCGATAGAAAATGACGTGGAACGAGGACGCAGCACTTTGGACTTTGGACTTTGGACTCAGGGTTCATTTATTGCCCTTCAGTAACATAACAACAAGCTTTATATTTCATTTTTGTGCTTCAGAAAAGGTTTGACAGGAAATATACTTTAGGAGAAGAGTAGCATAAAATCCAATCCCCTTCTTTTGTAGGACGAAGGGCGAAGAATATTTCATTGCAAATTCGAATACGAAAAGCCTCACTATTAATTTCATCAACGCATTCTACTTTGGACATTTCATCATGGAAGAAGCTATTAAGTATTGACCATATCAGTTTACACCCGACTGCGTTAAATTCTACTAAAGTTGAGTCAGTTGAGAATTCGAAATGCCGTTGAACGTCCAACACTGTGCTAAACTCCTCGGCACAATAACAGCAGGCGGAGCAGGAACTACATACGCAATCAAGACTGAAAAGTAAACACCATCACCATCAACTAACGTCCATTCACTTTCTAACAAAATAATAAAGTTTCGTAATCATAACTTCATTCTTTGAATTCGTCTACTTGCAGAAATGGGGATAGGAACCTTTCCAAATCTTACCAAGACCGAAACACATTGTAAGAAAACATAAATTCATATTGGTGTTCTTCAATTAAGGTGAAAATTGTGAATCCCTATTTAATTACCCAACAGGATGCAAATGAGCTGCGATGGGTCATTTTGGCCAAGACCTCGGAGCGTCAGCGAGACAAGCGACAACGGGGTGGCAGCGTCTGGGAATCATCACAAATAAAATTAACGAAACACATTCTTCGCGAAATACTTTATGCACATAAACTTGCGCAGCTATTTTGAACTTTCTCGTTAAGCTATTGCCATTTTCATTGTAATTAAAATATAAAATTTACCCGCTAATAGACATTTTGGTATATTCTTATCGCCTGTTTATTTTTTAGGGTTAAGGTGTCAATTAATTTATTTATTTTCACACGGAATAAATTATATATTCCCATAAACGTGTAATGTGATGAATTAATACAATTAGGAAGAGATGTCCGGCTTTCCACGCTGGGGATTTAGTTCATCCTTCGATGCAAGCCTGTTCGGTTGTAAATTCAAAGGTATTTTAAAATAGCAGCTGAATTACGAAAAATGACTACTAAATTGATTAAATTCAAATTCAAATCCTTCCAATGCTGCCACAACTGTATTAATTTAACTTAGGCTAAGTGTTTGATGTGGCCACAATGCAAGGATGTAAATGTGAGCTTATGTGATTTAAATGTGCCTATTTTACTATACCACATAAAAATTCAACCTTTACTTAAAACTAAATTTTTCAAATTACCTCGAGAAAGACATCGTGAACGCAAAGCCCAACTGAGTTGAATTCAAGGCAATGGGGATCCTTGGGCTGGCGAACTTTTGATCCTGTTGTATTTATTAGAATTGAATTAAAACTCTGTGCACTTTGGACTGGAATGCGCGAATTCCATTATTGAAATTGTAGTTAATTTTGTTGCTATGCTACGTACCGTGATCTTTGATGCATTTCTCAACTCCTTGGACCAAAGGTTTCTTGACTTTATCCGGTTTCATTACATCCATAATGTATTTTAGAATCCGGTCATGGTCGAGACCTGGGATTAAAATTAATCAAATTAGTCCGTATTCCTTTATCTGCTTATTATAACTACATCTCCTGAATTGAGCTCTATTAACCTCCTTTAGCATTGAGGAGCATCTTCTTTTCCAGAATACAAATTCCAAAGCAGGATATTTTTTCCATGGGAATTTTCCAGATGGAAACAATTTTAGCCTCTGCTAAGCAGTCTGTGAGGACTTTCTTCTGCGTTTCGTTCATATTGAGGTCTTGGCCAAGGCATTGAATTTCCTCTTGCCCTTTGGTCACCTTGTTAAGGAAAATCAATTTATCGATCGTATTGGAAATCAATCAGTGTTTCCAAAAAAATTTAGACATTTTTTGACTCACCTGAATAATTGTACAAAGGGTCAACCCAAGCAGGAGAGATTGGAGGCAGGACGTCTTAATACACATTATTTCTACCTGGAACTTTTGAAATTTTGATTCCAATTTCGTTGAAGGTTCAACTTTTAAATCTTTTTCTTTTATTATTATGGAATTGATCGTTTGAATGCATCATCTATTTCAATCCTGAGCTTTTATACAGAGACCTGTGAACCTTATTGCCTCATCTAATGGTTTGACCGAATTTCACTTCTTTTGTCACGGAAAACAGGTGGCAATAATTAAAAATATTTTGATTCAGCGATCATTAACTCGAGGAAGAACTTTTACTAGCGTCCCATTGTCTTCCATCACGAACGTCTGTTGGAATGGACGAAAATAAAATTATAGGCAGCAATCAATGGATTAGGTCAGGGACCTTATGATTCATGGAATTAACCAACGCAATTGCTCATTAAATTGCAAAATTTAAAATTTATTCTTGTTGAACGCAATTGTTACGCCGCTTCTTTCCACTCAAGTTTGAATCATCTAATCTTATTTTTTCGTTGGCAATGTATAGAGGCAAAATGCATCATTGTAAAGTATTCAATAAATTCCTTATAACCCAAGAAGTAAGATGACTTTTAAAAATCATTGAAAGATAATACGGGAGAGAATCTATTCATGTATGATTATTGTGCATAAGATAATTAAGTAAAATCTAGCGTACATGGGAACATCAATCAGAGAAAAATATAAACGGCGAGAAAGTGTCACGGGGTCGTGGAATTTTACCCATGAGTTTTGACCTGGCTGAAATTTTAAAACGAGGATATGAGTATTGAAAACATATTCTTCTTGTCGATTTAGGGGTCATACGAGTCAACTGCGTTTGTTAAAACAAAAGTTCCAAAACACCCATTATCTTGTGTTCAAGCAATTGTAAGAATATTGACGTATTTAAATTGTTCACACCCCTATAATTTAGCATCGGGATCATAAAAACAGAGGGAAGGATACAATTTGCACTCATTAGTTGCAAACGCTTTTAACCCAATAATATGTTTCATTCCCGGTTATTTTGTTTGATTATCGAGTGGCGGATTCATACTCTCTACAAAACCCAATCATTTCTATGCATGACCAAATTTAGTTGAAATGAGAATTTTAATTATGTAAAGTCGATCAATTTTAATCCAAACTCTAGTTTTTGTAAAATTCAGTTCTGTATAATTTCCTTCCATTAAATAAAACGAGCAAACTAAATCAAACTTTTTGTCTTCTTAATTTTTGGAAAACTTGCAATACCGAGTTGTGAAAGTTCAAAAGGGTCACAAAAATGCATAAATTGTTTGAAACACTTTCCGAAAGAATCCGTCCCCCGATAATCATGCTTGCTTTATTAATTATGCATCACTGAACTGTATAATTTTCCCCCCAGCCTTTTCCGAATTCGTTACTTTCCGTTTCGCTTACAGAGACACACAACATCTCGATATGCCTGGTTAGGGTCGCCATATTCATAATTTTACGAGTTCATTCTGCGAATAATAAATGATTACTTTCTCTCCAGTTTCTCCTTGCGGAAGCATTGACGCTACCGTGTTCGGAAAATCCAATTTTCACTAATGGATTTCATACTTCCATTTTGCTACTATACTGACTTGCTTGAATTCGGCATGGTAATGTTTTCATATTGGAATGGTTTGGCACACCTATTCCTATATCTTTCAATCGAGCTCAAAAGAAGCAATCCAATCGAGCTATTGAATTTTTAATTACGAGAATGGATAAGACCCCACAATTTAGTTCCAAAAGGCGGAATTCAGTAGTAGTCGCTTGTGGCAAAAATATGGGAAGTAAAACAGGCTGTGTCTTTGGTGAAGTTCGATCAATTCCGAAAATAATAGCATCCTTCCAACCAATCTACTCAACCTTGTACACTTACAGTTCTACTACTCAGAAATTAGTTCCAATTGACCCAAATTCACGAAAGAGTGTCATTTTCCAGCTTTCAACGGTCTTGGTAATGACTCAATTCATTTTCCAAGTGATACAATTATTTCGAGTTTCTATCCATGAGAATCCTGTTGAGGAGATTGTGTTGGATGTATCGTGGTTAATGGGATTCGCAATGGCATCTTCCCTTTACCTCCATCTTAATTTTGACCAAAATAGAAAAGACCTCGCAAATTTTGCAAACAGTTTGATATTGTTTGATCAAAAGTTTCAATTGGATTCTGCAGGGTCGAAACGCTTCTGGACAATTGTGAACCCTGAAATCCTCCTTCAATATGCCCCGTACTCGGTGTACTTTAGTTCCATTGTCACAAGTGTAATTTTTATAGTGACTCCTTCCTCTCCAAGGTATTACTACTCTATTTTCTTTGATGCAAAAACTCATCCAATCTATGACCGAAGGATTGTGGCTCTATTAATCTTTCAAATGTACGATGCACTTTTATGCTACTTGGGGTGGTCCTTAGTTATGTTCCATCTTGTAATTCTAACAACCCATACCTACTTTTTGCCAAGTTGGATAGAAATTGTTAAACGGTAAGCCGTTCCCTTAATTAAAAAATTTTGTCGATGCTTTCAAATTCGATTGATTTCCAATTTGTAATTTTCAGGGGCCTCTTACAAAACTTTGATTTCCATGGGTCAGGTGCAAAATATTTAACAGTGTACCGTGGACTCCAGATTCTGAACAATGATTATAAAGAGTGTTTCAGTGGAAGGGTCATTCCTTCCCTCATCTTTGTATTATTCGGGGCCACAATCCTTTTTGATGCTACCATGGTCCGCTTCCATCACAAAATGACTCCACCCCACTTCATACTTTTCCTATTCTTTACGGTCGCAATCCTTGTGGCTATTCGAACAACAATCCCTTTGGCAGGAAAAATTTACAATGGGTCATTCTCATGTCTTGGCATGTGGAAAGTCAAGGCCGAGACCCTGGGAAGTGGGCACCCCTTCAATAAAGTCTTGAGGTCGTTCAACCCTTTAATGTTGCGGATTGGAAACTTTTACTACTTCAAGAAATCGACTCCGCTCGAAGGTGTTGCAATTATTTTTTATTTTACCATGAGATTAATTTGTGCGCTACCGAAATTGTAAAAAAAAAAAATTAATGCAAATGGGGAACAAGTTAAATCCTCTCTGTTTTCTGCAAATAACTGAAGCGACGCTTTGATTTTCTAAACTGCGAAATGCACAGATTTATTAAATTTGGAATAAAATTGTGTATACTTAAAATTTACTTTGTATATATAGTATATACTTTGTGTATATTTAAAATAGATTTAAAATGGTTGGATTAGGGGCAGCATCTGTAGCTACAACTGCCGCTTTGGGGGATGGGCATGCACTTGCAAATCGGCCTGGTACCAGTACAAGCTCCACGACACGTTGAATCGCTCTGATACCATTTATTGGCGCACTATAAAATAGAAAAAAGACATGACCTGTAAGACTTCACACTTTTAACCCATTGATGTCATACCTGGACCACCGGTGGGAACGGTGCCACTACGTCGTCCAATATCACAATGCCCACCACCGTTAGAACAAAGAATACGTACTTCATCTTCCAATGCTTCCGAACAATTTTGGTCCTAACAGTGAAAGTGTAAACAGTGAACTGAAGAAGTGGGTCTCCCTCGTGCAATTTAATAATATCGGAAATGGCTCATGAATATTTGACACAAGAATTTGTGCTTGTTGAGAAACTTGTTTGTGTTTATGATTTTAGGAACTTCATTCCTATTTCCTGTCCTACTTTATTATGATAATTAATTATGCAAGAACACAATTCCAGGTCCAATTACTGGTGGATCCGTCCAGTGAACTTTGTTCCATTTTTCTTTTGTATACGACGCTGTTTTATCGACTCCATGGTTTTGTTGAGCTTAACTTAACAGAAGCATCTTTTGTTCTTTTTGGCCTCCAAGACTTACAAGACTTAATTTATTGTTTTACATCAATCAATCAATCGCTAAAGGCACAACCCCAAATTAAACTTTAGTTCTTGTAAGCTAGTTTCGCCATCTCGTGTCTAATAAAAATATCATTGAAAATTGGTGCAATGAAGTAGCGAAACGTATTGACGCCCAATTGCGCCATTGTATCATTAAATAATTAATATATCAAGAAACAGCTGATTTTAGTTAGCGACTATTGGATTGGATAGGGTAGTGTACTGAGCCCCTTTGCAAACCTGAATTTGCATACGCCCTTTTGTTGATTGTGTCTGTCAGATGGCGCATTTCACCAACTCTGTCACCCTTCCCTTGTTTTTTTTAAACAGTTTTTCTGATTACATCAAATTAAAAAAAATGGGGGAGAGGTTATCGCTGGTCCGCGCGCAATTCTAAAATGTCAACGTTTATGCTGCTTTTCTCCCGGACAAATACAGGCTGTCGCAAAAAATTTTTGGTTGACAAAATCACTGTCTCTCAATCTCTTGCTAAGCAAGAGATCGACAGGCAGTGACAAAAGCCGAGAGTAATATAAAACGGACTAAGTCCGTGGGTGCAACCAAGTACCGTCAGTAATGCTTTGAATTAATGTAGATAAAAAAAATGGC
>JAQIWD010002013.1:0-10472 GCA_034694825.1 Anurida granaria | reverse complement strand
GAGTGTCAGTTTTGAGTATTTTTGTAATATTGTCATACATGTTATAATATGATTGGAGGAAGTGAATACTGAATAAATTTCAAGTAATTACGGAACAATCCAGTAATTTCTACTAGTCAAAAGTATAAAATTTATACAACTAGTGGTATAGCGGAGTTTGCGTAGTTGACTAAACCTGAAACAATAGATTGAGTGAAAATCACTCATGTATTGAACAAAGTTCCTACAACGCATTCACTATTTTTTACTCAACCCAACGTGTGCAATTTACACAACTTTTGATTAAATGTATTTTCCAAGTGGGTTGACCATGATTCACTCAACCATTGTGTGATCCCCCCTTTGCCTCAACAGTTGAGTAACTAATCATTAATGTTGAGGACTCTTCACACAACTTTTCTTAGCGTATGAGCCAAATCTGCCAAGCTGCATTACAAGACTCACCCGTGGATTTGGCAAGTAAGGATAAGTCCAAAGTTTCTAACTTTTCTGCATCTGATTCCTTTCCCCCTGATATCCAGACCTTCAGGTGAGTAAGGTTAAGGCACTTGGACAAAAGTTCACTCCAAAGTTCCATGAATTAGAGTTAAACCAATTCTAAATGTGAGTTTGGATATTCCCTTTCCAGTAAACTTTGACACATCCAAAGTACAATTAAAGATTTCCAGTCTGACGTTTAGCGAAAAAAATTGGGATAGGGAATGCGGGTCATTATGTAGTTTCAAATTTTCCCAGTATTCACAACGGCTGCATCCAAAATTCGGGCATGCTATTACAAAACTTGTTTGTATCGCGGAAGTAGAATTAGTGAAAAATAGTGTCGATAATATGTATTGAGCAGAGCTGGATGAAAACTGCCAGTCTGGCCGCGAACCAACAAAAAATATTTCAGCCGTGGCATGACTAATTTTCTTACAAATGGTTGAGTCCAATCTACGTTTACGAGGTGGAGTCGTTCAAGAGTATACAGGAATGGTTTCAGCGATTCCAGAAGTACTGATGGGTCCAGATGAAAATTTTCTAAAAGTAGTGCTGCTACCGTGAGATTTGAGGTTGGTTATTGCGGAAAAGTTATCCAACGGGGTATATTTACGCGTGCCGTTTTGAATGAGGTCAAATTCTTTGTTGCCCTGTAGATAGAAAGAACGTGCGGAATAGTTGTTTAAAATAGTTGTATATAAAATATTCAAAGAAATATTTATTTTTATAATATCTGTTCCAAATTTGAAGTATGATAATATTATTCTTACAGCCCAATAAGGATAAGGGTAATGTGTAGTCACAGCTGGGGTCACCTGGATGACCATCATAAAAAAAGTCGTCTATAAGGCGATTAAGGGACTACTTTGCTTGGTGTAAAGTAGCCCTAGTGGGCTACTTTACAGCTACTTTACTTTACTACTGAGAGTGTTTTTTTTAATTTGTGTTTCTATTGCCTTAGAATTAATAAAAGACGTATTGGAAGAGAGGCAGGAACCCAAATTTAAAAAAAACGGAAAAACAAACTGTTTTAAACATGATTTTGAAGATAAGGAACACATTGTAGACATCAGTGATCCATAACTGTGAATCCTAATTAATCAGCGAAATTGTCAGATGCCGTTCTTTGGTCTGGGTTAACAGATCGGAATCTGTAGTTTTCCTATCCCTCACTTCAGCGATTTGACAGTCCTGTCAAATCGCTGAGTCTTTTCTGGCCAAAATGGATTGAGTTACATGTTGACGAAACTTTGAAATAAATTTTTGCAAATTATTCTTGCCGTATTTCGCTGAATCATTTATGCAAATTTACTTACGCTCTACGCGAATTTGTGGAATTTCGCCGGAACTTTGTAAAACAAACAAATTCGCCCATTGATAAAAACATGATTGATTTGGGCGCAATTGCGTATCTCAAACTACGCTATTCCGCAGCGCCAACATTAAACTTTATCTTTTCTTCACTTTTTAGGAATTTTGTAAACAAACAAAAATCCGTCACTTTCCTTTTTCTTAACCAAACACACAACGGATATTGCCTAAAAACGTATTAGATTCGTAAAATCCAGTGCAAGCGATTAATTAAAAACTAGTTGCGCTAAACGAGTTCGGAAGAAACAGACGTGTGTAAGCAAAATCCGTAGTTTCCATTTCTTTTGAATTTGCTCTTTCCTTTACTTTACAGCTTTAGTCGAGTTGCCATTTTCGGGACAGTGAATTGATAATGCAATGATATGTTGATTTTAGGATAAAGAAGAGGCAGACAGTTGTGACCGTTTCAACGGGGGTGAGGTCGGCGACCTGAGGTCGCAATTCTTACCTTCCCTTATCTTATCTCAAGACCATTGAACAGGGTCAAGGATTACAATGGTTTGCAACCTTTGTCGTAAATCGGGGACCAGTAACCAACTGATCATCAAGTGTGCGACATGTACCCTTGGATTCCATAGGACGTGCTACGGTGTTTCTAAAATGCATCACTTCTACGGGGGCGCTCCCTCAGTTCCCCTCCGTCATTCCTCGACTTCATCATCTCCGCCTTCGTAATATCCCGACACACCGCCGTTGGCCGTTGTGCTGACTCCCATGTCTTCCTTTACCCAAAACGTTCCAACTTTGGTCATGCCTCCCTCCCAGGTCTCCGATCAATCGACTTTACTTTTGGCTCCGTTTTTGGTCCACGACCAATGATAAGGGACAATCTTGTACCAATTCTTCCAACGGCGCTGGTGGTTCTTCCGTCCGTCCAAGAACTCATTCTTCGTGTATACAACTTGATGTCGCAATCTCGGCAGTTCGAAACCCAGGACTTCATGGAGTTTAACGTCAAGGATTACGTGGCCCATTTGGAGAGCACTTTTCCAAATGTGAAAGGCCTCACGATTGTCAATGCGGGTTGGTGGGCTAATTCAGCAATGGCGGAAGTGCTCCAAACTTTCATGAATTCCAAGAATGCTCCAAATATTGAATCACTCACCATACAAAACTACGACGACTCGGATTATATGGGCAAAATTTGTGGACGACCTCCGTCACGCATAATCTTGGAGAATGTTCCACAATGTCCGGAGTTGGAAAGCGCAGGGAAGGAATTCGCAGACGAGGCTAAATAAGATGAAGTACAACCTGCGCACAGAGAGTGAGACTAGACAAATCTTAAGTTTTGATGTGCATATCCATCGAATGACAAGTGAGTAATTACATTTTTAGAGTTCCATTTTACCGCTCAATCATAACACGCAAAGATAGCTTAATCCGATTCCTTCAATTTTATGGCGTTTCAGATGTAAACAAGATTAAGCTGGTAGCTGTTGACCATAGCTCTGGGTGTGAAATTAAAACGGTAAAGAACCAGGTGTTGCATGCTTATTGTTCTTGCGAGAAATGCCTTATTCTTATTTTGCCTTAGATTTAAGTGTTCTCTCTCTTGTGATTTAGGAAAACGTTACAGCAATTCATCGCAACTTTCCTACTCTGAGTCACTTTGAAATATCACTGTGGAGTTATGTGGCGTTCCAACAAAGGATTTTCAAGACGAGGTGACAGTTACCTTCCTTGACAAAAAACAGAGGAAGGTACCAGGGTGGGGTGTGCTTGAATGGATGCTTTAGATGGGCGATAGATTATATGTAATGACATTCCGGCAAAAGTAAATTACCGCCACGGAAATAATTAATTGTATCAATTTTCCCACCCCCCCCCCCCGCCCCCTAGCTTCGCTATATTTGCGGCTGGCATTTATTAACGTTTCATTAGTTTCAAAATGTTTTAGAATACGGTAAAAAACTTGTTTGCCGGTTATTGAGGTTATAAACGGTAGATCCCACACTATTCGGTTTCTCTACTATACGGAGTTCTCCTTATAATTTGATACGATTTATTTTATCACAGTCTCTCAATGCCTTGAGAGACTGTGATTTTATCAATCTTTTGCAAAATAACTTCCCGTCTCGTTCTCCTTTCGAGAATGATTTATTATATGCCAGAAGTTCAATAAAATTACTGATTTACATATTTTTAGACTCAAAAGAAAGTGTTAACTTTGTCACGAGTTGCGGATAAGAGTTTTATGGTATTAATAATACCATTTCGCAAAATAGGAATTCAAATTCCGCATTTCGATTGGGTGGAAACCAGGAATGTATTTTTGAATTTGGTTTAGATGAATGCGCGTGTTAGGTGGGCATAATGTCCAATTATACAATTTGCGCCACAGTCTCACGTTCGGATTCAACATTGTGAGGGTTGGGAAAGGTCACGCTCAGGTGAAGGTGTCTGGGAGAACTAGTACATGGAAATACAAACTGTTAATCAAAGCTGTGAAAATGGAATAACTTGAAGCACTTGACCCAGACCAAAGAGTACAGAGAGTAAGAATTTATTAAGAATCGGAACAAGCCCAAGCTCAGTCCCAATCTAAAAACCAGTTTCATAAAGTGAACTAATCTCTATATCTATATATCCTCTCTAACAAAATTAATTTAAATCCAAGTTAGTCTAGCAAGGCAGTAAAAGTTTATAAGATTCTTCGACAAGAAGTAAATAAGTAAAATGAACGGTAAGTAGCACAACCGGAAAATTAATTAAGCATTGGTGCCTGCCTGCATTTCTTTCGTCGCCGGTAATGGGTGAACTGTTAAGTTGATTTGATCCTTTCCGCTAGATGGCCTGTAGAATTGTAAGTGCCTCGTTTTGAGTAAACACCATTCTCACACAATTCCAATAGGATGGATTTTAGTCCTACCTTATCAAGATTCAAGACGAAACGCAACATCAAATGGGGACCATGCTCACGCATCTCCATGTTACGAAGGTAGCAGAGAAATGACTTTCCCGTGTTCATTCGCATAAAGAAGTGGGCAGGTTGTCCAAGCATCTTGGGCTCATGGGGCAGGTCTGTCAAACGCAAGAAATCAATTAATGAGTTAGCAGAGAGAACATCAAATGGACTAATCACAACCACACGACAACATGTCGAGGAACTTACAAGCCCAAGAAGCAAAGTAGCCATGACGCATTACTCCGCTGTAGAATTCCTTCAGATATCGGAGGTCATCAATGCTCAAGTCCAAAATCTTTCCATGGTCAATTAGGAAAACGGTAAGGGGCTTATCTCCAGCAACGTCATCCTTGACCTTCATCACTTGTACCCTACAAAACAGGAAGGATAACATTGGAAGGATCGACGAAATGGAATGGAGTGTTACATGCAGGCAGACTTACCGGCGCCAAGCTCCTGTTTCTCTGTCAAGTCCACCATAGATGCCATTTACTAGGACCGCGTTTCTTGTTACTTTAGGTTGCATCTGGGGTTTGTATTCATAGAATGTCTTCATCATATTCTCAATCCGAATCACGGCACGTCCAACGTCCCTCAACTGCACCACAAATAAGGATACATTTCATTAAACATGGTTAGGATAGCTAAGTTGCTATCAGTGTAGTAGGTATGGTCCAAGATTGTCACTTACTCGAACGTAGAATAATTCGGGATCGCCTTCCTTGAAACCAGTGACGGTAAGGCTGAGCAAACTCTCACGCTTCCCAACTGACTCATCCGCCATGTACTTCTCGATGCCACTCAAACTGAATTCACTTGGGCAAGCCTGGAGAGGATTGACGTATCCGACAGGAACTGGAGTCGCAGCCGAATGTTGCGTTAATGTCGCTGCTTTCTGAATGCTAGGCTGTGGATCTTGGCTCACATTTTGTGCTTGCGGTGCGTGGACGATGGGCGATGGAGTCGGGAGAGCAGCAGTAGGCTTTGGAGTGGCAATCTGAGGCGTCAGTGGCTCACGGTTGTCAATTGGATCAATCCCGCCACCACATAGAACCAGTCTTGG
Organism: Anurida granaria; assembly: GCA_034694825.1. Taxonomy (NCBI): domain Eukaryota; kingdom Metazoa; phylum Arthropoda; class Collembola; order Poduromorpha; family Neanuridae; genus Anurida; species Anurida granaria. The sequence continues at coordinate 4,650 of JAQIWD010002013.1, read as the reverse complement.
CGTTGGTAAGACTTGACCCGTCGTCACACTTCGCGGGTGCATGTCAGTAAACACAGTTGGAAGTTTAAGCTGAGCTCGAGGAATTGCTCCGAATCCGACGAACGCTGGACCCGCGACTGGAGGCACTTGGGGTCGAACGCTTGATGAGGGCCCAGGGGTTCTGGGTGCACTTGACCCCGAGAATGCATGAGGCACAAATGGTGACGATACTTGAGCAAGGGCCCGAGCAAAGAGTGGCGACGGTGCCGATGTCGTCCGAGTTGCAAAGCTTCCACGTTGATAGTTTGTTGAAATCGGCCGTAATGGACCACCAGGGCCTCGTGAAGAAGAAGGTACTGTCGGTGGTCCCGTACGAACGAATGGTGGAGGGGCATCCAACAACAGATCGGGCTGAAAGGAGAATTAAAAACAGGGAAATCGGCAACTGTTAATTTTGGTTGAAATTTAATACTCCTCTCACCTGCACAACATGTGTGTTGCGAAGTGTTGGTCGTGGTTGACCCGTTCTCTTCTTTTCAGTCATCTGGTGTTGGACCAACGTTAGTAAATGCTTGGTCTCTGCGTCAACCGCATTGGGATTGAGCTAATTTGCATACAGAGAAGAGTCATGTCATCACTTAAGTGAAGACGATACTTCAGAATATCAAGATTTAACTTACAAAGATGAATTTCGCTCTGCTGACGTAGACACGGGGCAGAAACATCCGCACTTGGATGAAATTTTGACAGTGAAAAAGAAATTCATTGAACGTCAATCCAAACTTTGCATGTGGGATGGTCACGCCGACATCTCCCAAAAAATCTGGAAGCGAAGAAGACATCATGTGTCAATCTATGAACATACTCCTTAATTACTTATTCACAAAGATTCATCGAATCGACTCGCGACATGGAGTAACAACGAAGCTTCACTTACTGACAATCCTGGTTGTATTTACTCCTTCTTTGCTGACTACCAGGAAGTTCTTGATTTCAAGCTGCGCTTCCTCGAACGCTTCCTTCTCTTTTGTGGACTGCGGAACGTACCACATGGGGGTAGTTCCGCCAGAGTAGCCGTAGCCTCCGTACATCTTCTTGCTTCACGAGAAGGGTGACACGACGATAACCTCCGCCTAGATAGAAATGAAGGACTGGTAAGTAGTGTGTCTTTGACCTTTGACGTTGTTAAATAAACCAGAGTGGTGAAGTAAAAGGGAATGGAACAACAAAAGTTTCAGACCGGCGGCCGGAGCGCAACGGACAGTAGTAGTATGGGACGGAAGCGGAGGAGAGCAGAGGCAGACCGCAGACAAAAGAAGAATGTGAGTGTGTCACGGTATAGCATATAGGATATAGCTCCTCCTATACCGTGAGTTGAGTAGTAGTCACTAGTGAGTGTGTGAATTCATTGCTTCTTTCATCGCACCTTTTACTTTGAACCCTCCACAAATGGGCATCTGGGAAATAAAAAATTCTCTAAACCTAGTTGGGCAAACCAAAAAGGTAGAAAATTCTCGAAATGGATAATTTCGTTTATGGTTCAATTTGCAATTGAATAAACATAAAAAATAATTTACATCTTGCAGACGCAGATGCAGGAAGTATCGTCCGAATTTCGCATTTCAGCCCATTAGAGGTGATTGCCTCCTGAGAACAAATGGGAGCATTTTCTATTCATTCCGAAAGGAAAGGCGCAAGCGCAAGCAAGCAAGCGGAGTCACGGCGCATGAATGAAATTCCCATTCATTTCTGCCTCTTTTTTCAGTGTTTTGGTGAAGCAGCAAGAAAGAAGGAGGAAGTTAGAAGGCGGATACTCTGCTGGAGTGAGTTTGAAATTTGGATCATCTTCAAATTATTCTATTCTCTGTCTCATCCAATCAATCACCAATTAACTACTACTCTCAAAGTAGTTTGTTTCCGTTTTGTCACGTCGTCATCCCAAATCAACTGCCTCAATCAATCTTCCCATCATCGCTGATTGAAGGTAAACTCAAATACATCACAACATGTTCGTTCACTATTATTTTCCTTGTAAGCGTGTCCAAGCATGAAACTCCACTTTATTTGCTTTCCATTTTCTTTGACTCAAACTGCACCACACCACATGTTAGTGAGATATTCCACTTTCTTTGAAGGAAACGCGGTTTTCCGCAGTGATAAAAGTGTTACTAGTAGTGTACACACAGCAGTAGTGAATAATTTAAATTGTGCGCACGCGAATAGGCGGATTAGGTGACGGTGTTAATTAGTAAATGAATTTGCTCAATCAATCAAACTGACAATGATAATTTCCTTAGTTGATGGCTAACTTTGGAAATCCAGCTGAGACAATCAAAACTTTCTCTCTCGTTTTCTGATTTCTTTTTGTTTGCTTTTGCTTTTAGAGATCCGAGATGAAATGGACAATGGACAGCGAGGATGAAGGGGCTTTGGAGGAGGTGAAGAAAATGAAGTTCCCGTCTGTTGGCCCGAGTCCATTTAAACCCATTCCGGCACTTGACCTTCATCTAAAAAATAACAAGGAAGTATACTCCAATTCCACTGATTTTGACCATATCGAACAAGAATCAAGGAAGCTCAATCTGGGTGAGTACAAATTTGAAATCATATGTTATCAAGTCGAACTGGCTAATTTATGCAAATATGTTTACAGATATGAAGAACCGGAAAATGGATAAAATAGACCAATTGATTGAGATGGCCGAGAAAGAGGCTGAGCTCACGGAATTTCCGCCGCTGCTCACTCTGGGGAAGGAGCTCGTTAGATATCAACGCCGGACTGCTAAGGCTTATATGCAGAATATTAAAAGTATGTTATTATAACTTTTCACACAGAAAAGTATATAATTTACGGAATGTCTTCGACTAATAAGACTTTTACTTCAGGCGAAGATGACCTAGACGCGGAGTATTCAAATGAGCGTCTCCGTAAGCAGTTTGCAAATCAGGGATCTACTCTCCGTAAGTGCCAAAGATAAGTGACACTTCCGGATCTCCCTTTGTCAACTGATTTTATTCATTTGAATAATTTGGCCTTCCAGACGTTTCTGATGCTGATCTCACATTCGGATTCAGCCCGATGGATTACACAGCTCCATTTATTCTTAATATTTCTTCAGTTTGCAGGGAAGTTGCAAAATCCAGTGGTCAGCGATTACTTGGCCGTGTCGAGGTGATGTCAACCATTAGTTTCTTATTCTATTGTAATTGCTCAGTTCCCACTGTTTTCCATTAGACGTCCAAATCGGTTACATTGAGAATGCTGAAGGATAATCCAGAGACCCATGGCCTTGACCTTGAGAAAAAACACTTGGCTGGATTTTCTAACAAGCCAGACAAAGTGAACCTTCAAGTCACGATTCGTGGAAAGAGGAAGCGGATCCGAGCTTTCATGGAAGGTGAGAGTATTCTCATCCCTTGCGCAGGGAAGAGTTGCCGTAGTCAGAAAGTATTGGATTACAACAATGTCGTTTGCTCAAAAAAGGCATTGATGGGTAAGTTCGAACGCATATATGTCGACAAAGTTGTTTCGAGGGAATTTAACACTGATCCTCCTCTGCTTATTTCTTCTTCAGAAAAAAAGCAGTTCGATTGTGGAGCTGGGAACGCCACTTCGGGTCCTGGGTGGAATATTGACATTTCCAACGGCGAAGTTGTCATATGTGAATCCACAATCAATGCTAAGTCAGACGCGGAAGATCTCGCCCTCCAAATCACCAGCGTCCAATCCTTGGCTCCTCATTTTCCTCAAACCAATTTGACCCCACTGGCTACCCAACTCCCAAACCCCGTGAGGAGGAGTCGTCCATCTCGAGCTTCCAATCGCTTTGTTCCTCGGAGTCCAACAATCCATGTCTCACAGAGTCCCAGTCGCCCAAGCATCCTAGCTAAGACTGCAGGCCAGACCCTTCAGAATGGACTTGGAGCGTCCAAGGCCCTAAAATCAGCTCTGAATATTCGGAATCCTTCCGCAACGCTTGCAGCGTCTGCGTTCGTGAGCAAGTATCCCAATACCATAGTGTCTTCGTCCAATTCTGAAACCCTCAAAATTGACAGCGTCTACAGTACTTCTACGCCTTCAATTGCTACTGCCGAACCTGTCACACCGAAACCTAGGGAAAAAGATCTAGCCACTATCACAACGGTGGTGGCATCCAACGGGGATGATTCTGAAGCCACTAACGCACAAGATGAAAAGAAAGATAAAACGGACAATGAGAAACCGGAAGGGACAACCACGAACGACAGCGTCTGCGCGGATGCGAAACAAGAGGACGATGACCCCACGACTTCAGGGTCCACTCCAACCCCCTTCAACTTTGCTACCAACATTTTTGAAGATCTTGACGAGGATCACGACAATGAGGAAGAGGAGTCCAATGATTTTGATGTCCCACAAATTGTAAGCACTTCCGGTGGAGTACAAATGCCCGTTCCGGAAACAGTCCCCATAGCGGCAACCTATTCATCTCCCTTAGAGGAAGACAAGACCAAGCATCTCAAAATGAAACAAATTCGAAGCAAGATAGCATTGACGAAGATGAAGGGAAAGGTCGAGTACCCCCGTGTTGTGACACGCGGAGGTTCAAAATTCGTCGTCTGCCGCATCTGTAACAAGCACATCCCGCTCAACTGTCTCAAAATGTACCGGGTCCACTTGCGGAACAAACA
>JAQIWD010002012.1:0-10476 GCA_034694825.1 Anurida granaria | reverse complement strand
TTAAACATTAATTATTTCTACAACTGCAATGTCAGGCTCTCGATCAGCACCCGCCCGTCCACCGGTTGATTGTTATACTATTATGTTATTTAGCAAGTAAACAATAATAATAAATGTACCCGTGGTACGTTGTAGCCCAAGAATCCATTCAACTTCGGCATCAGCATTACTAGTTACACAATTTTTTCGAATTGCATTGAGTTTCTTTTTTGGGACACACTTTACTTCAGATGTACATGGGGGCATCTTACATTTGATTGGTTGTGCTAACACACCTGTCTTGCTTAACATCGAGTTGTGTACCAGGGATCTTATATTTCCAAAACCAAAAAGAATAATAAGTATTTTGAGTAAAAATATTTAAACATAAACAAAAACGAACAGCTTACCATCCGCTGCTTTGGCAACAGCCGAATAAACCATAAAAGAAAGTATGGCGGAAAACATTGGAAGAAATGATGCAAACTCCAGTGTTAAAATTAAAAACTGAAAGCCAGAGTTTGATATAAGTACTATGTTGAAGTATTGTCAATATTGATTAATAGGATCCATTCTTAGCTCTCAACTATTTTGCTTATTAATCAAAATCTTACTTGACCTAAATATCCTGTCAATGTCTTTTTGTTCTTCTTTCAACAAGGCCAGAATTTCCAGAATTTCTTCCTACTCCAAACATGTTTTTCATGTTGTGACTCATCCCTACTTCTACTTACCGTCTGTAACTACTACATATCTACAGTTAAAGGAATTGAACAAAGGCGCAAAAGGTTATTACCAGACGTTCGCAGCAATTTATTAGGTTGGCAAACAGATATTCAGTAAGTATTTTAATTTAAATGAATTGATAACAACACACCGTCTTAGAAACATAAACATTTGTCAAATCCATATTTTATAGGCTTAGAAATTTAGGTACACAAAGGTTGATATAAACCTGTTTACATTAAATTCTGAAAAAGGGTTTGTGGCTATCAACTTTCACACGATTGCTGTAAACTCGGCAATTAAGCCGCAATCGATGCCAATTCTTCGGGAGGAATTTTATTCAGCTATTACACATTCAAACAAAATATTTTTGTTCAATTTCGGGGCTTTTTCATATGTCGATGATATACAAACCCGGGCTCAAATTGATGTTTTGATGACAGAAACTACTAGCGAGCAGCTTAAATGCTGCTAATAAAATGAAGACAAATTATTACTCATTTTGAACACTGGAAGGGGCCAAATAAAAACAATAAGAGTCAGAAGAAATACGTGCCCTTCAGGTATGAACTAATTTACAATAACAAATTATTGCAAACCAATTTGAAGTTATTCAACCATAGCAAAAATCGTATTCAAAAACTACTTGCATAAACTACGAGATTTAAAAACTTCTTCTGTGTATACTCTCTGCGAAGTATTGTGCTGAATAATATTTTTTTGCGTAATCTGAAAGGTTATTATTACACTTCTGAGCAATCTGGAATTTGGTTTTTCTTCGCAACAAGCGAAGGAAATCTAAAACTTTCTGAAGTGCGGGAATGGTTGCCATAGCAAATGCCTACATAAAACCAAGTGGTGGATGAATTTTTTTAGTTTAGAAATTGGAACGTTTTTCTGTTACTAGTTATTATACAAATGTGGTTAATTCTTCAAGAAAAGTTGTCTTGGATCTTGTTTTGCTTCCGGCGTATCACTTTAGCATCTAACTCGTTAGTCATTGTTAATTACTAAAACCACTTACTAGAAGCAGAACCCCCATTTTAAAATCACAATATCATTTCTGTTTAATTTTAGAAACAGAAAAAATTTGGAAGTTGGGATTATGATAAACGATTTGTTGTGTTTGGTGAGTTGATCGATTCTGTACTCATTGTTATGAGGTTTGCGGTTACAGAAACTCTAATATTGTATGTATTGGATAACTACGCAGTTGAAACAAAAAAGTACAACAAAGCATGACTGACTAACACTAAATCTAAAAATAGTATCTTTTTAAATCGCTTCTAGTATTCTTTTTGGTCACACTACTTAAATTATAGATGAATAAATTGACTATGCCATTTCTCGCAGCATATCACTTTCATAAGACCTGGGTACTCTATTTATTCTATCCAGTTGGCGAATGTAGCGTTTTACTACATTCAGCAAGTACCAAACCAGTTTCATCAAAAGGCAAATCACGCCGCAGACATATACTGCGATTATGAATCCCACAATTCCATTTGCAAGTCCCGCATAGAGTAGCATCCCACACAACATTGCCATAACCCAAGCTCCCAAAAAGAAGTTCAAGTAGTACCAGTTCAAGTAAGGGGCAACTAGTGCTACGCTTTCCTAGAATAAAAATGAAATAAATTATTAGCAATTTGATAACACATATACCAAAACTATTTGTTTGAAATCAAAAAATTGTTTCCCTTAAAATTCAATGAACTTTTCGACAACCCCTCTACTTTTTACTGAGTTAATTATTCACTTTAGTTAGCCACTTAAATGATAGTTATAAAATGTCAGAAAAGTAAGTCTTCAACCCATAATTGTAATTTTCGAAAAACAATAAAAATCCATTCCTAAATTGTGAAAACGTCCTTTGTGTGTTAGAATGCTTTGAAAAAATGTATAACAAAGGGGTTCATTCTAATGAAAATATGTTTTGCCATGTTTTTAATTAGTGCAACTTAATCGAGTGATATTTGAGGAGCTTATTAGAAATATTTTGTTTTTAGCATAATTGAAAAAAGAAGCTGAGTTTAAACAACATCGTTGCGACCTATAAAACTAATTATACCATTAAGCTTACGAATACTAAAAACCTCTTATGAATATCATGCAATCAAAGTATAATATACAAGAATGCAATAGCTGATAAAAAATCCCTCTGTAACTCAAGAAGTATCTTTAGTGTAAAAATAATTATTTTTATACCTTTCGCATCCCCTCAAACAACAAAACTGACAGAACCCCTGTAATTACTCCGAAACAAAGGCATATATACTGAAGGATGTACCAAAATTGTCCTGTTTGGGAAGGATGAATTAGTCAAATAATGTTTTAGACATTTTTAACAGTTTTACGAATGAATTACCTAGTCGCAGCAGCTCTTGGGGGGTTTCCGTAATCCCAGTTAACATTATCACTGCATTTACAATGAAGAAAATTGACGCAATCTAACAAAAGGGACAAGTACATTTCTGATTTTTTTTTTCGGAGTATAATTTAACGAAGTCGTACCAGACTTAATATTCCAAAAATGCATGTTCCTTGCTCCACTGTGCAAGATTCGCAGCAACAAGTATCTTCTTCTTCTTCCTCTATTTCCATTTTATTTAAACCGGGTAACGTGAAGCAATCCACGGCTGCAAGATAATATATAAATAGTATGTTTGAAAACTAAATCCTATGAAGTTAACCAAACAAATGAGACTGAACGCCCAAAATGCATTTCTAAAAATAAACATTGCTTATAGCATATATCGATCCGTGTTTTATACTCATCTTCCAACGCAAACGCTTCTCCTCTTTCTCCGAGAACAGTTTCAAATAACTTGACATTGAACTCGACTCGGACTTTGTTGAAGATTCCCTAAAACACTACGAAAATATTATTAAAGGAATGCCTGATCATGATGTTCTAATTACACAACTCACCACCATAAATTTAACCGTATGACTGAACCAGATGAAAAAATTTTGAAATCCCAGAATTTATACCCGACAAACGTGTCACTTAATATTGACAAAGATAAAACATTCTGGAGGTGCCGTTGTCCATATTCAACTTTATTACAAATGGCTATTAGGGTGTAGATACACATTTCGAAGTCCAATGGGCAATATGCCGCGTTGTTACTCTGAGGACACATACTATATCATTTTAAGCGATGAAAATTTGCTTTTAAGTGATGAACATTCACTAATTGCCCCAGTCCATTTTTTTACTTTCCTTGGCAACAAAACAGGTTAACTGGTTTTGCCAACATTGAAAATTGTGGTGGGGTACTCCGTAGGTACTTTGGACAAAACGCTGAATCAAAAAACGACGTTTCAAAAAGTATTGAAGGAAGCCTGCCATAATGTCCGTAGACCATTAATTTAGAGCACATTTTAGACGTCGTTTCTACTGACTATGCTTCCAGGGAAATACCAATGTTGGCAGCACCAATAAAATCCTTCAAAATATTTTGAAATCCTATAATTCTGCACTCACGAATGAAAAAGACAAGCTGAACATTATACCAAAAATACTACCGGTACTCTGAATATATCATCCCGTTCGGTTTCAACTAAAAGTAAATATTCATTCAATATACTTGGGCGAGCAAAATGAAAAAGCTCTTTACATTGCGCAGACGCAGATATTATTTAATTTTGCCGCTTGTAACCTTCACGAGGTAGTTTTATCGTTTACTTTCTACATTCAACCATTTCAGTTTACCGTCTGGGTCTGCATAATAGTCGTATTTGCTCTGTTCGTATGGATCGTCAAACAATATTTTAATATCAAACATAGTTACATTGACGCTATTTTGATGATCAAAAAAATAATATTGGAATAATACATAGAAACCAATCGAAAAAAAAGCTTACTTCGTTGTTGTTCTATTTTTAGTATTATTACATGGTTCTTATTTTCTAGTGCATATAAAGAGAAAATTGTGACAGACGCCACAACTCCAGTAAAACCTTACCAGATGGAAACAATTGAAGAAGTTCTTGTGTCTGGATTTGATATTTTTGTCCGATTTATTGACCCGACGCGAGACTAAAGTGAAAACCTATGGCGTTCCGGATTGTTTCCGTGGCTGCGAAATCCGTTTTTGACTAATTTGCTTGAAGCCACGGCGTTACAAAAAAGTTTCTACTTTGAGAATCTTAATAAGACAGGGCTGCTGGTTAAGAAGCAAATGAGTGAGCAAACGAAATATCACTCAAAATTCAAAATTTGCAGAATGCAGCAAACCAGAATTTGTTGGAGAACGACACGAGTTAGGCGAATTTGTCTTGAAAGTATCGGAAGCCCACCCAAAAATGGAAATTTACTACAGGAATGATATATTTATCGTCAACCAGCCGTAATTGGATTCTTCACCCATTGGATTGGGATTGCTCAAATATAATTCAATGCCGATTGCGCTCATAAGAACACTCCGCATTGTTTATGCGCGACCTCGTTGGGCCTCCGAAAGTATTGCAAGAATCAAACCTTAAAACTATTCTGGCACCAACCGGAACACGTAGTATCTGTGTAACTTCTATTTCTTGTGTGTATAATTTTAAGCGCATGTGCATTTATAACTGAGCTTGTAAACAAATATAAACTTTTGGCCCTCGCTTATATAAAGTATAAACAATTAAGGTTAGCATCAAAAATCGTTTTGCCATTTTTGCCAAAACTTTTAAACGGAAGGTTGAAAAAACAAAAACGCAAACAGATACTTACCGACGAATTAATTTGTATTTAACATTGCGACATTAATGGATATGAAAAATCAATTTCCTGTCCGTAGAATTTTGTAAAGACCCTATTTAGTAACGCAAACATGATGATTGATCGGTTTATCCTTTGACGTCTCATTCATGTGCAAGGTAAGTTCTTTATAACTTTTCAAACTTAACATAATTAGAAACTTTGTGACATGTTTCAACAGAAAAACTTGAGAAACAAGGTCCAGTATGACTCGGCAACCACAGAAGTGTGCACGTGTCACTATGTCCATTTTTTTTCTTTGGAACAGCTTCTTCCATTCTATCAATAAATTTACATTTAGTTTTCGTGAGATCTTCCACACTTGAAGGTATGAGTGATACGGTTGCATTCCTAATGCAAAGTTTTCCAGTTATTAGTTCGATCATTATTTTCGGCAAAGGGAATCAAGACTACGAATTTAATCCGATTGAGTTCAGTTTATTATTTTAATTCTGATTGGAATGACTCAGTTGTACCTCATATTTCCAACACTTTCCAGCGATCACTACAAACTAAGCTCGTCACTAGTTACATTTCACCTTTTACCAAATTCGATTTTAATTTTTATATTCATGAACCATCAGGTTTGACACATCCCAGCCGTGACTACTGGCTCACAGTTGGCGAAAAATCAACCCTAGAAAGTGTCTTACTATTTGGTGAAAATGTTCGACACAAACAGGCCTCGTTTTTGGCTCCCGCGAATTGGTATCATGGTCTCCATTTATGAAAACGTTCAAGTCACTCAAACAGTCTGCTATTCCTAGAGACTATTTCCCGGATCATTTGGACTTGGACACTTGTCAAGGTGCCACACTTCGGATTACAACTCCAGTCCTAGCACGCTGGCTAGCTCAAATCGAGCTTACCCCAACAATAGGAAAATTGAAAAGAGGCACCCAGGCACTTGTCCTTCATCATCTTGCTGTTAGGTTCAATTTTACTGGCGACTATTTTCAGTCGCAAGGTGGTGGTGAAACGGGGCTTCTGCGCAATGGAACTTGGAGTGGATCCGTTGGCGACTTGGTCAATGGGCGAGCCGTTGTCTCGACAAGCATCGGCATAACACCGGAACGGAACGAAGCCCTTTCATTTTTACGCACACTTCTAGCACCCTTCGAATGACTTTCGTCATTGCAGCACCACCCAAGTTTTATTCCTGGCGATCCATATATCGACCATTGGACTGGAGTGTTTGGGAATACTAAATTTCCATCTTGGCATAAATAGTGGCCACTGCGCTCTTGCACTGGGTTACTTCACAGTATAGATTGAGTAGGGTACTTGATATTGTATTGGCGTCCCTAATTGAATAAGACCTGGGAATTGTCATTCGAAATACATCAGTGACATTCCGAATTTACTTGGCATGGTGGCTCCTCTTCTCCGTCCTTATCGTCACGGCCTATCTATCAAAGCTTGTCAACTGCCTCATGCTTCCTGACTCCGTTTCCCTGCCAACTACGTTTGAGGAGTTGGCAGAGTCGGATTATCGCCTCGTTCTTACATTTGTTGGAGGTCTCATTTCAAACAGCTTTCGAGTTTCCCAGAATCCAAGGCATCAGAAAATTATTATACGGGCAGAATTGCAGAAAGATGACGTCAAGTGTTTTCAGGAAGCAATTTCGTTCCATGCCTCCTGCATTTCTTGGATTGACAATGTCAATTTCATTGCCAATCAGAATTTTTCGGATAAGTTTAGACGGAGGCCATTTATACACTCACCAAATTTAGCAATCATGGTCCCAACGGGACTCGCTCTACCCAAGCGATCGCCAATCCTGGTTAATTTTCATAGGGTTCGGGAAACTGATTTTGGACTCTTTGTGAAATGGATGGAAATGGGTGGAGAGTATGTGAGAAGAAGAAGAAATCAATGGTTAAAGGGATCAAATGCAGGAATGAATATTATACATGAAGAGTCACACTTGTCGTCTCTGAAATTAGTTCAATTGGCAGGATTTTTTCTATTATTGGGGTTAGGCTTGGTGGTGGCACTGACTGCATACATTATAGCCGCATAGATTTTTATAATGCTCAAACTGTATTTGACTATTTTGCTAGAATTTTTTAGGTTAGACACAAATAATGTAAGTGATGAGATGAAACATGTGAAAGCGAAAAATACAAGATGGTGAGAGTTTATGATGTTGAAAAATCAATAAGTCATTTAGTAAAGTTATTGAAAAGCAAAAATTATAAAAGCTCGAAGGACAAAATGCTTAAATTACTTTAAACAAAAGTTTGGGTTTATAAAACATTGTGGGCAAGTATTTATACCTGTTAAATTAACATTGATTCTATTATTAATTAGATGCTAGTCATCTCCTAACTAACTTGTCGTGGGAAACAAAACACACCTAACTTCAACAACTTCAAAAAACAACTTTATGGATATTTACAATAACAAATGAAGAGATATAACCCCCTCCAAAAGATTCAAATGAAGATACTTATTTTATACGAGTAGTTTTGACACTCTTATCGTCAAAGAGAAGGTAAGTTTATAACTGAACAGAAAATGGCGTTGTACAACTTAAAAACTGGGCCAGCCACCGTGTATGTTACAAACATAACACAATTTTATTTGTGTTACTTAACTTCCAATATTTGTAGCAACACATTTCCTTGTTCCAACTATAAAAGTCGGTTCCATCTCTGCCATTAAAACGCGCTGATGATATGAACGTGCTATGGTATTGAGTGTGCACCCTATACATGTCTTGCGGCTTATATTTAGATAAATACAGTATGAGAATATGACTAATATTAGTAAGAACTAATGCGCATACAAAGGCAAGCAGAGCTGGGGTTAGCACATTTTGGTAAGCTTAAATAACACATATAGAATAGATCACAATAATCAATATATAACTGATTTAACGTCAAAGTGTAATAGAACATAGCAAATTAATTGATATAAAAAAATTACACAAACCAGGAACTCGTTTTGGATTTTTTTTAGATTACCAAAGCATTAGAGCTTGTATTGTGTAGTCTGTTAAGGTGGAACAATACACCATCGTTGAACCCTTGTCAAAACAGAGACTAAATCCTATCTCAGCTCTAAGAACCTGGCAAGCCGCCGCCTCTTTTTGAATTTGCTGAGATGTCGTTGCAAGCAGTTGTGAATTAAGCTCAGCAGATAAAGTGCTGACATGTCCAGCACTCTGGCAGTATGAGCTTACAATTAAGAAAGCTAAAATAATCATAATGATTCCGATGACAATTATGATGACTGGCATGTTTCGGAATTGAAACAAGGCGTAAATTGCGCCAACATGATTGATAAATATATATAAGGATCCAAAAGGTAGGATTGTTCCATAGGCGCCATAGTAAGTTGTTGTGAGACATTTGAGTTCCTTATAGGTTTTCATTGCGGCAATCCTTAGATCCATATCGATCGTACCTTCCTCAAGGATTTTGGTGCTAGACAAAGATTGAAAGATACCAAAAGCATATGTAAGTGAAAATGAATCAACAATATCATTTCTTTCTAATTGGTAACTGCAATACCTCAGATATTTCAGCCAAAATTCTAAGCAGTTTGTTTGTAGGTTGAGTGCGAGAACAAAAACTATAGTTACAAATGCACTACTTGAAGTTACATGACATTCAATAAAAAGGTAACTAATTTTCCAAATAATTGATTCGTAAATATGTGCTGGTAAAATTCGGTAGGCCCAAAATTGTTTTCGAGTTGGTTCCAAGAATACATTCAATGCTGGAATAACAGGGTAGTATTTTAGGATCGCATAAAACACATGAATTAGTCGGCCAATAGAGTTCAAGTTTGTTGTCTTCGTGTTGACCGTCGCGTCTTCTTTGTAAATATCTGGAAGACGTAAGCACAAATTAGTGTGATATGAAACCGACCTACAAAAAAGACTGGGCACAACTGAAAAAATATGCAATTGAAATTGTTCTATTGCTTACGTTATTTACTGAAACGGCACCATATTTACGTCAGTATTTGTTAAATATTCAAAACTTTGAAAACAAATATCACTCTATTAAGAAATCTAAAAAATTACGTGATGTGATTTGTTTTACATTTTACCGTACGTTTGTTGACAGATTTACGTTGTTTGATGTAACATTTAGACGAAGTAAATTTCGATTAATTACAAGTTTAGAATGGTTATTTGTTCTAAAATTGAGTGGTAAATTCACTTCTATCTCGAGTCACGGAACTCTACCAAAACTAATAAATACTAAAAAAAAAATAAACTAAAGCTAATTTTTTACTTTTGAAAGAGAAAAGAGTATATAAATATCTACCATCTTGTCCAAATGAAATAGTGTTAAAGTTGACGAAAGTTTAAACAATGAAGATGAAAATGAAGAATTTTTTATACGACTGCAATTCATCAGAAAAGTAAATATTTTATTTGTTGAAGCAAAGGGACGTTAGGTTTTATGTAAGTCTGTTGATTAATCGAATGGTTCAACGCATTTGGTTAGAAGAAATGTATATTATCTTGAATAATGTACTTACCCTGGGAACATTGATCAAATCGTAGAATTTGATTGCAATAAATTCGCAATTCTTTTCCAGCCCAGATTGAATGGCACTGAAAAATGAGTGGTACCGTTCTTGTTACAGCCAGTACAAGGAGTTTAGAAATTACAATCAATGACGATGTGGGTGGGACCCAATACGAGCTGATAAAACACTACACAAAGAAAACAACAATCCAAGGAGTAATAGACGATTCCAGCATAGTACGATAAAAAATAAGTAAACGTTATCCATGGCTTCTTTTTAAGCCTATTCCATAACACTCCAGATACTCTTAAATTTCCACCAAAATTAAGAATTGCTCGAAACTCGTAAGCTGCTTTTTTGCTCAACAAAATTTACATCAGTTCGTTTCAAATTTTTAAGATAAATGATCTCAACTTATCACATAGTTGAATATTGTCTGGACCGGGTATTTTTTTGGATTTATTTTCAATACTTCGTGCACTCATGTCATGTTACGGAAAAAAATGTTAACTGCCAATTAGTACTTCGA
>JAQIWD010002011.1:0-10477 GCA_034694825.1 Anurida granaria | reverse complement strand
GATGCCGCTCATTGACCTGGGTTAACAGATGAGAACATGTAGTTCGCATCTCCCTCACTAGGGCTACTTTACACCCATAAAGCCCATCCTTAAGAGCCTAATGGACCTAAAGAGCCCTCGTGGGTGTCACTTTCTCATTTCCAGCGTCGTCGCATCGTCCAATTCTGGCGAAAGAATAAACGTTAGGAATACGGTGGAAACTAAAACTACTTGACCCTTTGACCTTAATTTACTCTTGTTCCCCCATTGGTCCTCCGCATTCAAGAAGCACAATGAAATGGATGGACTGCTGCTGGATTACAAGAATTTACACGGAAAGAGCACTCTTGCTTACCTACATTTTAGAACACAAGTTCAATAAAAATGACCTTGACCTTTGATCCTCCTGTCTAATTCTCTTGAACGATTAGGTTTAGTTTAATTGAATTAAACTGCTGAATCCCACTAATTAGAGTAGTAACTTCATTAATTACGCTTTTAAAGCAACTGATTCCTAAATCCCCCATAAGATTCTGATATACATTTCCAAAGAGGAGTTAATATTTCCTGGATAACATTTGATAACGCTGGATTTCCTAGTCGTAGCTTTGAGACTCCTGTTGGACCACGTGCATTCTCCTTGGACTTTTGACTCGGAGTGCAGCCGAGTGTGGATTAATGGAAGAGAGGAGACTGTCATGGGTGCTTACTGGACTACTCCGTTCCAGTCCCAGACGCTTCCGGATGAATCGTGCCACGAGCAACTGGGGTCTCATTTGCCACTCGTTCAATACTTCCTTGGGGGCTGAGACCTTGGAATCACAACACGATCCTTGTTAATCCTTGTCTTAATCTTTTCAAAATGTAATTCCTCCTCACCTGATCACCCTTGAGTCGATCGAGGAGTGAGACGCAGATGACTGCACTTGGGATTCCGGAATGATGCGTAAGTGCCGCAAAGGCTAGGGACTCCATCTCAATGTTTGTCACTCCGTGTCGATGCAAGTGGTGGATAAAGGACAATTTCTCCTTTTCAGTATATTCGCAAAATGCACCATCGAGGCGTCCTTGCCCTTCGTAAAAGTCATCCGTACAAAGTGTCTTCCCGGTGAGAGTTTGGTAGGGTGCATCCCTCTCTTCTGCCAATGCCATCAACTCACGATTTAATCCAGGATCCAAACGGGCAGAACGACGAATCTTCTTTCCAAGAACAGACTGCAGAAAAAACACAAACATATTCATTGTAATTGCAATTAACCTCAAGATATTTTCCCCCTGTCAAGGGTCACCACCTTACCAGTTCTAGAAATGGTTTGAGTTCTGAATTGAGTGCTTCCTCTGTGATGATGACATTTCCACCCTCAATCCCAATCCCACCACAAGTCCCAATTCGGAAAAAGACGGGATCCTTCACTTTGGCATGGTACATCAACTTGATCACTTCATGGAGCAAAATGGAAACGGAAGGAATCCCCATCCCGTGCTAGAATAATTTACGTCAATTAATTAAATTAATTAATTAGTGAATAGTGAGGGTGAGATGTACTTACGCTGATAGAGAGGACAGGCCCCACTTTGTACATGGAGTACCTATAAGAATGCTGACTAATGTCCAGGAGTTGTGTACCCGTTGGGAGCTTATGGTCAATTTCCTTCATTATAAAGTAGGCAAAGTCCTCCATCCGTTTCGGAGTTCCACCAATGCACACAAACTAAAACAAATGCCAATAAGTCAACTTCACATTTATCATTCATCAAGCGAATTAAAAATACCCAACATACCTTGACATCTCCAAACATTTGAACGAGGTCATGCGACTCACTCCCAAGGGCCAAATGGTAGAGAATGTCCTGATCCATCAACTCAATGTGTGGATTCCGAAGCTTCACTGTCCCATTCGAGTATCTGTCAAAACAAAACAAACATGAATTAAACGAATTGTCAGTGCTAAATTGCTTGAATTTTTCAAAATGGCTAAATTTTTGGCAAAAGTGAAGGGAGGAACCTAATCATGGATTCATGTGGCCCTTCCTCATAGAATGACCTAGAAGAGACATTATCCTCCATTTCTACTCCATCGTCTGCTGACAATTTTCTATCTGGACACTTTACCGCACCACTTTCACCTTCCCCTTCAACACTTTCTCCAGCCATCAAAATCTAATTCCCCTTGGTCAATTAATTTCCAAATTCTTATCTATTGTTCTTTCAAATCGAATGAGAAATTCTAAGAGTTGTTTTCAGAATGGACTAAATGGGCGTAGTGAGGGGATTAAGAATAGGAAGGTCTCCCTCTAAGCCCTTTCTAAACTGCGTACAACAAAAGTTGCCAACTGTTGCTGATTGCCTGACCCCTCCCATTGATTTCCCAAGATAATCGGATAACGAAGCTAAGGGGTTTAGTCCTAGTTTATGCTGACTTGGCTTAAACCTTATTTTTCAAATTTAAAAAGAACAAGAGAGATCCACTAAGGAAAGGATGGAATCAGTTGAGTCAGAAATCTCTTTGCGGCATTCACCAAATGAATTAAGAACCAACTTACTCATCGAATTCTTCATCTGGAATCCCTCCGTCGTCAATGTCCCCTAATTCTGCTGCCATGGTCCTTTGTGAAGTATTGTCAAACCAAGTTCCAACTTGTACTGGATGAGAGAAAGGAAGCGACTCCCTTCTTTTCTTCTACATACGACTCAGTCGGACTCTATTTCCTCAGCACGCCTAGAATCCAACCACCCACTTCACTTTCTCCGTATTTACTTATTCGGTGGGGCGGGCGCAAGTCCTTTCCACGACTCTTCTTCTAAACTGGGTCAATGGGTTCGGATTCCGTAGGAAGAGTAAGAGATGCGGATGAATGGAACGAGTCGCAGGATTTAGAAGACATCCGACCTTGGCCTTTGCGTAATTCCGAGGAGATGGGATTAGCAAGGAAACAAGTCCAGCTGCTCCAGCAGAGAGAAACTGAAAGGATAAAGAATTCAATTTCATTCGTCTTTTACCACAATTGAAAAAGGAAACCACAAGAAGGGAATTTGTCCTTGAATTAAAATCTCATTCCGTACATTTGCAGTTGTGCAAGTTTTGGAATCACGGAACAGGCCTTCATAAGAGGTGTCAGATTTTTTGTAATCATCGATAGTAATCAAGTAAGTACAGGGGGTAGGAAATTTCAATTCAATAAATAAATCAATTACCATTGGCAGCCACAACGACCAAGTGGAGATTTTGCATCCCGACTTCACGAAGTAAAATGCGAATGATGAAGGCACATTGAACCCTGTAAAGTAAAAAGGTATCGATTAGAATGGTGATGCGAAGTAATGGCTTAATGAATTAAGAGAAGACTGTTCAGGGAGGGATAAATCCCTAATTCATCGTCATCTGTTTCGGATGAACTATGCAAGCATAAGCATCATTCACACCATACCCACATAAATCAATGAAAAGATCCTTACCATTCCACAATCATGAGTTACCACCAAGGCAAGTAGTTGTACGGCGATCTCATCTTTGTAGTTTGTACCGAATTCATCAGCTGGAAAGAGACAAGAAATGGGTCAAGGAATTATCGAGTATTGGATGGATTGAATAAAAAGGAGAATGCGTTCTCAGTTGGTGTAAATAAACAGGTTGAATCATGAATATTGAAAGCACAACTCATATAAGAGGTGTCAGAAAATGAATCATCATTAAAACAGATGAGAATTAGATCAAATCATAGGGAAATCACTTACGAGGATGTTGGCTCCATGGGATGAAAAGTAGGAAGTGTCACTGCATAAACTCAACCTTCCAGATCCATCTGGAATACGAGAAATTATCAATCATTAATCATGGGCGATTTAAAGTGAATGGCGTTGCAACGCGTGCGTTATTTAGATTATTTGCTCAGTATTTAAAATAACGTTGGAATCATGAATATTGAAAGCACAATTCATTAGAGGTGTCAGAAATTGAATCTATCATTGCAAACTCTTGAACCAATGCTTGAAAGGGATAAAACAAAATGAATTTACCTGTTCAGTCGTCAGTCCCTTCGTTTTCCCGATTTCTTTCTTCAGTGACCTCAAATTCATCTGGCCGATGGTTCCAGGAATCTGAAACAAGAAATGCATGGCATAAGAATCCATTGAAGAAAATTGGATAAGAATGAAAATATTTGTTGTTATCAGATAGGAGCAAAAGACATTTTCCAAATTAATCGTCACAGTTCTCAGATGAACTATGCAATCATCATAATTCCGAATGCAGAGTGTAGTTAGTTAAGAGATTAATGTACCTGTGGCGGTGATCTGAAGAAATGGTTAAGTTGGTAGGAGCTTCATTTCTTCCCAAGGAGTCTGGAATAAAACAAAGGAAACAAAATTAGGCTCAAATTCCAAGAACTTAGAATAGATGTAACTCTATTAAGAATCAGATAGGAGCAAAAGACATTTTCCAAATTAATCGTCACAGTTTTCAGATGAACTATGCAATCATCACTAACAAATTAAATGATTCCAGTCATTTTCGTCTAATTTACCTGAAGACCAACAATCCCGGCGAAGAGAGGAAGACGAATAAAAGTACAGTTGGTGAAAGGACGACTCATTCTTCCATTACAATTTCCTTGGTCTCCTTTGAAAAGAATCGCTTGACCTTTTCCCCCTTGGAAGCGAGTATCTCTTCAATGTTCTTCCCTGCAGCGTCCTCAAACCAACCCAAGTTGTCCGCAATCAAGTGATTGTTCTGGCAAGACTCACAAGTGACGATGACCACTCCCTTCGTGTACGCCTGCTTGGAAAAGGTATACGAATTGGATCCACTGCAAACCCTAAGGGCAAAGAGAAAGGAATCTAAAATTAGCTCTTAACCTTTACCAAAAGGTTCCAAATAGAAATTAGAAAGGTACTTACTTGCACGTAAAACTTAGGAATAATTTTCCTCCAACATTTCCTGGTAATTTGATGCCGTCTTGTGGGGTTGTCGAGTTGGTGGAATTTCCTGCCTTCGATTCTGTTGTTGACCTTGACCCTTCTGTGAGGAATGGGAGAACAGACCGATGATTATCCGGTTGTAGTTGATGGGAAGATGCGTGAAAATGATATGATGTAGGACAAAGGTCAACATTGATGGAAGGACGGAACGACCTGAGGTTGAAGTTTGCTTTGGCTCTTTGTGCCTTGATTAATTCCGTGCAGAGGAGAAATTGACGGCGGTTAAGGAATGGCCGAAGCATTTCAATAACTGGAAAGAGATAAATGGATTACTTAAAGTAATTAATAAAGATGAATTAACTTACCTTACAATTAATTAGAAGAGGAGGAAGTGAACCGCACGACCGCACCGGATGAACTGAACTGACTGAGAGAGAATTAACGCACGAGGAGAGAAAAGCATGTGAGAGACTGCGAGAAATCTCCGCAATTCACAATTGTCGCATGGACATTGGGAAAATTCACTTAATTGTATGCAATTAATGTGGAGGAATTGGAATGGTTTTAATTTACAATTAAATTGTCTCTGGAATGTAAATGGTAATTGATGGTTTAATTATTTAATTAATTAACAGAATTAATTGATTTTTGTCACTCAACAAAGGAGGCAAAGACTGTTTTTCTCAAATTTCAAAAATAGATTCCGGGAAATTCAAAAATCAGCCGCCAAAATACTCCAGGATTTTTTGTTTGTTTTGTGTTGAGTTGAGTGACCGTTGACCGTTGACCGTTCGCCGTGCACCATGCATGGAGTGTTGACCTTGACATTTGACGGTTTGATTTAGTGCTTCCTCTCCTCCTCATGCTTCATCAATTGCTCAATTTACGTCAACCATCAACTGAATCGAGTCTCCAATCCCTATCATATCAGGCAACCTAATCCAGGTAAATACTGATATAAAAACTAAACTGAATGAAAACAGGTTCAAACAAGAACTACTTACTTACTTACTGTTCATTATTAACTACTGTATAATTTATTAGTTTGTCATCATGTCACGATCAGTACTCGGGGAGAAGCAGCAACTCCCCCAGTCGCTGGAGGAAATTCTGAAAGCTCCTCCTCCTGTCCAGGGCCCAAAGTCAAAGAAGACAATTAATCCTACTGCCGCTGAAACCCAGCCTCCAGAAATTAAGGTAAGAGGGTTAAATTAAAACTTATCCTAACCCTCGCCCGGAATGTCGGAAACGATCCGTTCCGGTTTACAATAGGAATTGTAATGATCTGTAGCATGCATGACTATTCCTGATTTACAGTTGTCACCTGCTGAGACGTGGTTCCTTGACCCAATGACATTTTGGAGACACCTCTGCACCAACCGGACAAATGATGAATACATTAAAATGGTCATTCACCTTTCTCGACACGCGAGTCAAGCAGTGGCAAAAGCTGCAGTGGTTCCCAAATCCACTCCCATCCCTCGGAATTACATGGCTTGGAGTGGACAGTTTGTGGATGATGACCCCAAGGATTCAGCTTACCCTGACCTTTTCCTATTCATGGAGAAAGTATACAAGGCCCGACGCTACGTTGCCAAGTTCCCACGCGTGGATTTCCTACTCTCCTGGAGTCTTCCTATACGTATGGGATTTGCAAAGGATTACAGCGATGAAGATATTCAGGAGTTTATGGAACTGGAAGAGGACCGAAGGTGGGAGGAGTCTGTGAAGACAAGTACAAAAACATTGGCCATCACCAACGACCGTCTCCAGCAGGTCGAGACTTGTATCCAGGCTGTTGATAAAACCATTCACATTCTCAAGTACGAAGCGACAGAGGTCCGGAAACGGCGTCGGGTTGATTCGACAGCAGAAGAAGATGAGGAAGGCGAGAATGCTGAGATTGAAGCCCTTGAGGATATCAACAGTGGACTCCGGAAGGCCCTGGCGAGGATTGTGTCCACTATCATTCGGAAGGGAGTCGTCTCACGGAACTTCCAGAAGTTTGCCTTTGACACGGCCAATGGGAAGCCCTTTGACATGTCCGACCTGGAGCCCAAGGATAAGGAATTCCTCATCATCGACACTCAAATTGTGCGTCCAAGGAACATCAATGGGAGATTGGTCTTCCTGCTCAACGATCTCAGCGATTAATTGGTAAAGTAAAAAAAAAAAGAAGCAATAATTGTCCTTAAAGTAATCAGTAAACTCGGTGAAGGACATTTCACTCGACGCTGAATTAGTTGTAAGATAATTTAACTTTAATCGCTGCTTTACAAGTTAATAATTCTGAAGGAATTTCAATAAACTTTTCTAGCTTCCAGCCACTTAAGGTTCTACTTCATTCGGAGGAGTGGATTCGATGGGTCTGTCACAATGTCAAAGGCAGGGGCCCTTGGAGAGGAGGCCCTGGAGGATGATTCCCCTTGTGATTGGGGTGGTGAGAGGCTCCTTGACCTCGGCCCACTCGCAGTCGTCACTTTTATGGCGGGTCGGGTGGGCAGGGTTCGTCTCTTGACCTTGTCCTTCTCCTCTTCCGAGTCCTCATCCGAAGGGACCTTTTCATTCTTTTCCTTCCTGGATTGACGCTGAGTGGGGATGAGGGGATTCGGAGGTCGGACATGCCCTTCCTCAATTAATTTGTCTTTTTCACCCTGTTTGACCTTTAGAGAGTCACCTTCCTCATCTCCACCGGAGCAACAACAACAGGATGTGACACAGGTTGGGAGCCACTTCCGACAGTAGAAGCTGAACATGAAGGCAATTAGGAGGGAGAGCCCTGCAAGGCTCACTGCCAAAACCCACACGCTCACTACACTTTCAAAAGGTCAAAGGTAATTAAATTACTTCAATAATTTATTATTTCAATGTTGAATTACTGTGAAAACAGGGTAACTTACAATTTCCTTCCTCCTTGTCTGTAGCTTCAGCGTCCCTGGGGCTCAAGTTCAAGAGGGTTTGGGGAGTGTGGTTCTCCTTCATTGGAATCTTCCCTTTGTTTTGTAACCACTTCCTTCGCTCGAACCACGACCAGTGACTGACCGTGAGGATGAAAGAAACAAATTGGTTCGTTTTCTCCCAATTAGACTCCTTTTGCGGTTTCCAGTCTTTTCTGTCCAGGAAAACCAAACGCCTCCTGGGCTTATCCGATGGAGAACAAAAGAATGACACCAACAGGAGGTTCTTATCTCTTCCTTTTGATTAGAAAAAATAATTTAATCAAGACAAAAATAATAATTTGAATTTTATCAGGGGGGACTCCACCCTTGTCACTTTTTCAAAGTGCCACCTTATGCTCCTCCAGGGAGGTACACACGCTTTCTTGGTAATCAATTGGTTCTTTGTGAGGTAATCAATGAATAATGGAGAGAATGGACATATAACGGATTGTAAATTAATTATGTTAGGATACCCCTCTCTCGTTCCATTTTGGTAAGTTTACGAACAAGGAATTAAGGTCCCCTGTGGTTTAGCCCAGAAAAGCATATCTTCTTCCCCCATGATCTGTGTCAAGGGTGTTCCATTTAACTGGGGATGGATGGATTGCCTTTAAGTATGGCACTCCTCCTAATTACTAAATACTAATACCCCTCTCTAATATACCCAACAACAAATCTAATCAATTGACAATTGACTGGAATCTAAAACAACCCTTGGGGTCACATTGACCTTGAAGGATAAATTAAAGCTCTCGTGACCTTAAAACTTAAATAAGTTAAATTAAATCTCGGTAACATCTTGACGGAAAGGTGAGGATGAGCAAATGAAATGTTGGCGGAAGAATTGGAATCCTGTTTTGTAAAGTTGAGGTCGGAGGTCAATCAGTCACTGGAGAGGTTGCTGTCCGTGTCTTGGGCCAATCGGAATAGTTTCCCTTGTACTGTGTAAACTGTGGAGGCTCCGTCCTTTTCTGCCATCGTGTGACCTGCAGACTGAACAAGGAAGCGATTGGGTCAAATTAAGGTCAACCTGCATACAGGCCTTAGTTTGATGCAAGTATGTCTTACTTCACTGTAGCCACCGCAGTATGACGGGGGTTTATTGCAACTGTAGCAACTGGCACGGGAGGATCTAATGTCCGATATGGTTCTGAAACGCATAGAAATATTTGAAAACATTTAAGAGATTCTACTTTTAGTTTTCATAAATTTTTAAAACCCTAAATATGAAAAACTAAATTGTTGCTAACTTGTCGTAAACCCTCGGGGGGAATTCAGGTTCCAGCCCCGTGGATCGTCGGCGCATTCCCCCTACACCGCCGCCGCGTGCCGAGACTTCCGTTCCGGATGAGACGAGCGCACCCGAAGGGATCCGACGCTCCTGCAGCGACAACTTCCGGAAAGCCTGTGCTTCCTTTTCCCTCTGAAGGGTTGAAGGTTGTGGGGTTCCAGTCGCCGAGTGTTTCACCCTTGACCCACCACCCCCTTCCAAGTAATTGATGAGTTTCCGTTCTGCAGATGACCCTCTTCCAGTCCCATGCGCTGAACTTGGTCCAGGCCCCATGAACTCCGAGCCCGTCGTAGGGCTGGAACGGATCTTTGCTCTTGGGATAACGACGCTCATTGGTGAAGTGTCCTAAAATCAAACCAACCAATAGAAATCATTCTTCATAATTTAAAATTATACTGAAAAGTACATGAGGATCCACTGCGGACGGTCGCATTGAAATGTTGCCCATTGTATTCTGAGGTTTCCTCTGGTGACTGTGACCCCTCTGTCCCGTCCCTTGCTCCACCTATTTCAACAAATAGAAATTAAGCAAGGCATGAGGTCAAGGTCATAACGATGTGAGGTCATACGAGTGAGTCTGGAGTGTAAGATGGGTTGCGTTGTTGGTGCTGCTGGATCGGCGTCTCGTCGCTACCAGTGCTACTCGCAGTGTCATGCATAATGGCCGTCCTTTCCAGCGTCGCATGGGAGGTTGGACTTCTGTATCTCATAAACCTCCCACCTGAAAATGTCGGTCAGAGGTCTCAGCTAAGTACAAATGGAGGTCAACAATGGATGGGGGGCCCTTACTTCCAGGTCTCTCGCGTATTCCTCCAGGGGTCGCCCCTATTTTCCTCCTGCAGATGATGACGATGGAGATGATGACAAGGAGAAGGATGAGACTCGCAACCCCAATTACGCCCATGAGCAATATTTTGAGGTTCCATCGACAGTCTGCCCCACCGTACCACCGGAAACAGTCGCAAGTTGCCCCACCCCCCTTGTCCCTCCCGCAGTTCCCTTTGTAGTTACACTCTGCGCATCCAGCGAGACTCGTGCAGTCCGTCCCTGGTCGGTGCTTCTTTCGGTCCTTGTACCCTTCTTTGCAGGCACACGTAAAGGAACCGCGGAGGTTCACGCAGTCCGCATTCGGCGAGCAGTCGTTGTACTCTGGGTTCGCACATTCATTGAAATCTGGAACAAACAAGCACCAATTACGAACACTTCCGAATGAAGCTTACCGACGCTTTTTAACCACGAATCTACGTAGTAGAGAAAGTGGTTTATGGAATTCATAAAACGGGAAATCAGCGGATAGAGACGCCGGTTTCCTGCATTTGAAACATCATGGGTCTCAATACATCATCCTCG
>JAQIWD010002010.1:0-10480 GCA_034694825.1 Anurida granaria | reverse complement strand
GAACGTTTTCTGTCTTCTTTTTCTGAAGGTTATATGCTATCAATCATGATTTAAATTATGAGCATTTTAGTTGATTTTTAAATCACTGATTAGTCGCTAAAGAAAGCTTCTATCACACTTGCCTCGGTATCACAATTCCCCACACTGACCCTATAATTATTTTTCTCACCCAGCTTCTCTGTCATATAGCCACTTTTATATCACTGCTAGTGTTAGTTTCTAAGAAGCGGCCCAAGTATGACGATAATTAATTAAGTTTTTATTGGTCTTTTTCTCAAAGGGTATATTTTAACTATTGAGGGATTTTGGATACTAAATACATGCCATTGTAAAAAAAAAACTTACGCACTAAAAACTTCTTCAAAGTACAAGGTTGCATGCATTCACGTAATCACCTTTACAAAAAGCACTTGAAATTTGAATTTGCGTTTATTGGATTTGGTAAATCCGGCCCAAAAATAATAAAATAGAATATTAAGTCTCATAATGCATGGATACATAATACGATACGATATTATCATATTATTAGAGATTTATATAGTTGTGAAATTGTATTTTCAAAGCGTATGAGCGCGGGTGTTCCGGTGCGACCACGCCTGAGTTGTGTATGTGTGGTTGTGGTGAGCCCCTAACATCAAAGGAAAAAGGGAGTGAGGGAAAGGGAATTGCGAAGGCATACGGCGGAATCCCTGGAACTCCTTCTACTTATGTACTAACTTGTCTATTACAAAAAAACTGAGGGATATGGAAAAGGGTGTCCCTCCTACCTATGTTCTTCTGCTGGGTGTTATGGACATGGACATGGACTATGTAGGGTAGGATGGATATGAGGACGAGACGACTTTACGATGGGCCTGAAGTGGCCTCCACTTTCCGTTTCATTCACACGACTCCCTTTTCTACGTCTTGTTCTTCTATCCTCCTCTCCTTCATTCTAAATCCTAAATGAGGAAACACCTTACCCACACCGTCTAATTACAGCCTCCATCAATTAACATCCAGCAACAATCAACAGGTAATCCCCATCAATCCATATATTCATTTGCCAAATTTAAACTCATTTTCAATCCAAACCATTACTTTCATTTTCAACTCATTTTTAAACATGATCAAACAGGACGACGGTACAAGAACAACGCAGTCCGCCCCACCCCCGCCGCGTACATGCATCATCAACAATCAATTAATTGAAGAAGAAGACCCGCTCTACTCTAGTCACGTAAACAAAAACCAAAGAAATCAACTGCAACAATCCGGGCCTAGTTCATTCAAATCAATTAACCAAACCCACCTCCGCATCCTATTTTTCAAGTGAAGTGCAATCAATACCAAAAATTTCTACAAACTCCAGTCAATCTCAAACTTCCAAGTCTGACACTGCAAAGTAACCAGGGTCATTCATCCGTTCGTCACATCTGAACCGGAAGGTCAACACAGGAACCAAAGGCGTAAGTTTACGTTCTGTGAGATAGGTCATGTCATAGCGGTAACTTTGTTTGGTATTTTGTGTGCGGACTGCGACTGCGTATGGGATTTGCTGTTCGGAAACACCGCCGTTGTTTCCGAATGCACCCACACTCGACACTCCGCTCCTGGAGGATCTCAGAAATCGTTAACCAATTATTCAAGATGCTTTCCTGAGAATTTCGCATGGATTTCTGAGGAAAGATTCTTGTTTGTTCTTGTTGCTGGTTGGTTGGTGGATGGATGGAAGATAAGAGTGAAAATTGGGCCTTGAATTTAACATTGGAGTGTCTGTCAGGCAGGAGAATGCGGGAGTTTCCCTATTATTTTCCTGTCCTCGCATTTAATGAGGAGAGGATTCACACATCACACCAAGTCCTACAGGTGTGGTCATCAAAATGGCTCCTACTCCTCTTCTAAATGTAATGGAAGGGGAAGGTAGTATGCCCTGGATTCAGCTCCAGTTAAAGTCCCGTCCCATTTTTCAAGCTGATGGGATTTCCACTTCCATGAAAATCATGGGAATAATGGAATGATGAGTTAATGAGTTTGTCGTTAGTTGGGTTCATATAAGTTTAAGTGGTAGTTAAGGGATAAGGATAAGGGAGGAGGAAGATGATGTTGTTGTTACCACCACTAGTAATATTTTAGAGGTCGTGTAGTCTCTTCTGCTTGTACTTGTGTACCCCGTGGAAGTTGTAGTGTGTCCTTATGACATTGGATTTCCTTTGGTGGATTACGTAATTGCATAATCTTTTTCAGGGACATGCAATGCTCGTTCTTTTTAAGTTTCAACGAGTAGGATCATCATCATCACGAGTAGAAGTGGAGGAATAAGGGAACAAACAGAAATAGGCAGAGCGTTATTTTTTACAGGCAGAGTGTATGGTTCCCATTGAATTCAGTGGTAGAAGGCCATCCTACACGTTTGGTACAGTGGAAATGCCAAGCCACCATACCACCATCCATAGACTCAAATGAAAAGAAAAGCAAATCTTCCAACTATTCCATCCATTCTTCCATCACCATCATCCAAAATCCAACACACATGCTGCTCTGCTGCCAGGGTATTCTTCTGTCTCTACATAAAATAGGGAAGAGCCTCCTCTCTTTCCATAGCACGATGCCATGCCCTGGTGTGTTGTTTTTAGTTGGAGGTGACTTGAGTTCTGGTCTAAGGTGCATTGACTCCGAGACTCAAATCTTCCCTTTTGCCTCGTGCTGGAATTTAGGCGGAAGGGAAGGATAGGGTTGAGGGATCCCATTATGGCCATACATGCCCCCATGTAGAGATTCGAGGCACAGATGACATGCCCCTGGTCCTACCCTTGTGTCGAGGGATTTAATTTAACGCCACACAAGGGGAAGTCCCCTTCCCTAATACAAGTTGGAAAATGCCAATGGCACTAGTAGGGAGTCACCCTTCCTTCCTTCAAATTATGCTCTCTTGTCCCTGGTATTACCATATGCACTTGTAACCAAAAAAGCCAAGTGTCACCATCCTCTCTCGTCGTCCTTACGTCGTTTACGACGACGTGGGAGCTGAGAATTGGCAAAAATGATGTGGAGAGATGCCGATGCTTGGGATTTTTCAAAGTATTTTGAGAATTCGATTTGAAATTGAGAATGCAAAGTTATGCTCATGGAACAACCACAGAGTAGAGACCCAGAGTATGGTGGCGTACAAACTCCATTTGTATTTCAATTTTAATAGCAAAATGCAAGTCAATGCAAATGAGAATTGAAATACTAATTGATATAACTTCCATTAAGCACTACTGCACGTATCGTTCTTAGCACTTTATTGGAGGAGAGGAGGACTTACAAAACGCTTGATTTTTTAGATATTCGGGATGATGGTAATTTTTGCAAGGAAATCCTTTATCGGGTTTAAAAAAAAGTTTAATTCCCTGCCCTTAAGACTGTGACATTGTGTTGAAATGGGGATGGAGTCTGTCCGCCACCTTGGTAGAACTCTCCTGTGCATAATTTTGGCATTGTGTGTGAATACAATTGAAGTTTGTGAATTGTGATTTGATAGTGAAATGTAAATTGTGGTGGTGGTGATGGTGAATGTGCGCCTGTGACTTGGTCCCTCTGCCCCTTTTGGCATACCCTTGGACAGACATGAGCAGGACGATGTTGGATGCTAGAATTCAGGATGAAGGAAGCATGGAGGGTTTTGGCTTTCGTGAGTACGGACGAGTGAGCAGTAGTGGAGAAATCTCGGTTTTCTTCCTACACATCCATAACCATACCACCAGAGTCATATTATACCAGATTAGAATTACGAAGGGTATTGTGGACTATTAACTACTCCCTTCTAATTTAAGTAGTACACAGTCACAAGTGTACTCGTGGCTCTTTTAGTTGGTACGCTGGAACTATCCTTCTATACAATCACAGTTGGAATTAGAACCAAAGGACTCTCGCTCTGCCTCGGTCTGAACAGATAACTTAACGCTGATCCAAACTTGTTGACCGGTAAACCACTTTCCGTTTCTCCGGAAATCCAGGTTCGAATTTTATTTTCAGCCGACCGTAATGTGCACTCTTGCTTTCTCATATGTCATTGATGGAGAGTTGAAAAGGAAAGGTTGAGCACCGCATTGCGCATGCGCTTAAAATGTCTTCTCCATTCCGTGCAATTCGTCTTCGAGATTTTGGCTTTTCGCTGTCAGGCACCAAATTTCGTTTTTACACAGGCAATGGACGTTTTCGGAGTTTTGTTTAACTTGGCGAAATTAAGGCGCTGATGGGGTACTTGGGATCATATTTTGCAAGTACAAAAAGTGCAATGTGACATGAGTTGCGAATCCTGAGTCCTCCTACCTACTTGGATTGGATTGGATGACTCAGGATGGCATGATCCTTTGAGATTAATTTGGCAGGGGGTACTTTTGAGTCCTTTCCTCCAAGGTCTGATCAGATTACTCCAGCATGGGTGATTCCTTGTCCCTTTATAACTGTCTAATGACAATGGCTGAGGCTGAGGGTAGATGAGTCAGCATCGGGGCAATGAAAGTGAAGGAGCGATGAGTAATTCCAGGACTCGAATTTCCAGGAGGTGGTGTCCTTTTTCCTTATTTCCAGCGAAGGGAAAGTTGCCTGGTCTCCCTCCGTCCGCCTGTCGATTGATTTGATTCAAGTACAGGAGGAAGGGAGAGTGGCCCTGGGACTTGTGTCTTTGATTCAGGGTTGAAGACACTCAGACTCAGACCATACATGCAGGCAGGCAGAGTAATCAGAGGGACCGAATGTTTTTTATTGATCGGACCATGGGGCATGGAAGGGAGTAGCAGCGGGTAGATTGCATTGCAAGTATTCCCAGTTGCTACTGGCAGTATTGCAGTAGTGAGGGAATGAAAGTCTCCTTCCCCTTTCCTTATTCCTTTGCTGGAGAAAGTGTGGGGGAGAGAGGAAAGGGAAAGGCCTTAAATGAAGTCACCCTTCGATCCTTTTCTTGTTTCTCTACATGTTACATGGATCGATTCTCTCCTTTAGTTCCTTCCGACAGACCCACCACCCCATGCAATCCAGGGAGGCAAAAGAAAAGCTGTGGCCATGCCTACGTTTTAGATGAAGCCCCGTACAACCGTGTGTCCCCCGTGACTCCAGTCTCAGGGTCTTGTAACCTTCTCTGGCACTTTCCATTTCCCTTCTCTGAACTTCACTAAAAGGGAGACTAGTTTTTATCAAAAGAATCAAGGAATCGATTCCTGGATGCAAACACGATGCGACGACCTTTTGTTCTTCTTATCTTTAAGACGAAAAAGTATCTCCCCGAACCTTCAATTTTAAAAAAGGAATTTCTTTGAATTGGAAAAACACTTGCAAACTTTTTCCTTTGGAAAATGGAAAATAGAGGAAAATGGAAGACTTCATTCAGTAATTTTAGGAAGTTACAACAGGTTGTTGTTTAAAATTTGCTGCTGAAATGGTCTTTGCGCTTCCTTTTTGCAACAAAATAGAATTGTGATGTTGACTCTTTCGTGTTTGCAGGAGCAAAGGTGAACTCCCGTATCTCCAGACGATGGGTGGTATCGATCAACATTTTTGCCTCCGTTGGAACAACCATGCCTCCAACTTCACGGAGGTCATGGAGCGTCTCCTCCAAGAAGAGTCCCTGACTGACGTGACTCTGGCCTGTGAGGGTCAAACCTTCAAAGCCCATCAGACTGTCCTCTCTGCCTGTTCTCCCTACTTTGAAAGTGTCCTTGTCAAGAATTCACACCCCCACCCCATCATATTCATGAAGGACATCAAGTCAACGGAAATGAAGGCCTTACTCAGTTTCATGTACAAAGGGGAAGTGAACGTATCCCAATCAACCCTCTCCGAGTTCCTCAAAACTGCAGAAGCCTTAAAAATCCGTGGACTTACTGAAGGATGTGACTCGAGTAGTAATGACCCTGACAGTGGAACTCCACCAACACCACCTTCCAGTGCCCAACGGCATTCGACTTCGAGTACTGGCAATGGACCCACGTCTAATACAATCGAACCTCGGACACCCGACACCCAACAACACCAGGCCTCAACTCGGAAACGGCGACGGATGTCCAACAGTAGTGGAGATGACGATCTAATTAACGTAAGTCCAGCAACAAATCAAAGTAACTGAGGTCCAAGCACATTGACAAAACGTTTAAATTTGAATTTTTATTCGCAGTATTCAAAGATGGAATCGCAACATCGGGGAGCTGATTCCGTGTCCATCAGTTCCTCCTCTGGTGGGCGTCCCTCACCGCCTGGATTAATTGCCATCAAACAATCCTCTGGGAACAATCGGAAAGGACCACGTGTCAACTCGGTGACGGACAGCGCTGGACAGACGCTGATTGACCCCAGTTCTTTCCTAATTCCAGTTCTGGAATCTGGACGGGGGGATGATGAGCAGGACCAGGAGTATGATGATGAGGATGGGCTGAATTTGGACATCAAAGGGGAAGATGATGATGATGATGACGATGATGAATTGGACGAGGGTGGTTATAGCATTGGGTACTACCCACATGCTGCTTCCTTATTGGTAAGAACATATGCCTTGGATTCTCCTTGAATAAAAGTGTGCCCGAATAAGGTAGATTCTCTGACCATGTTTTTGGGTTTGGTTTTGATAGGACAAGTCAACGAGTGATGATGACAAGGAAGGAATCCTTGAAGGCTTGGCAAATGTCGAAGGACTTGAAGTCCAAGATGGTAAGCATCCTTTGCTTCTTCTTTTGTTGCAAAGTGCGCACTGCGCAGGCGCTGCAGCAGGGAGTTTTAGAAAGATTTCGCCCTGGAATTCCTGGAGTGAGAACTACTTCCAACTTTCTTTTGCTTGGTTGCAGTTGGAGCCTCTGGAGGAGGAAGGGGGGCAGGGGCAGAGTCCGCAAATGAGCGGAGTTCTCACTCCAGGAACTTTTCCAAAAAGATTAGGAAAGAGAGGCAGCAGGATGATGGAGTAGGAGGGGAGTGTGAGGTGGCGCTTAACCTTAAGTGTCGTCGAAGGGACCTGGAAGTGGAAGTGATCCCACAGCACCAGCCCAAGGAACAGGCGGGATCGCCAAGGCCCCACCACAATCCCCTCAGAGCTTATTACCACCACCACCACTCATCCAGGAGAGGCGGGCGGGGTGGGAGATCCAAAATTCCGCTGACCTTGACCCATGTCTATGGACGTGGGGCTGGGAAAGGGGACGGGACAGAGCGGGGGAAAAGTTTCGTCTGCTACCTCTGCAGTCACGAGTATCCACGAGAGTCGACGCTAAAGAACCACCTCAAAGTTTATCATAAAGTCGAGCATCAACATTGTACTGACTAAAAGAGCTTCCACATATCAAAATTCCACGGTTCTATTCCATTGTGTTGTTTTATGAGTCGAAATGTAGAATAACAATTTATCAAAATAAAATTGAAACTTGAAACGATGTTTCTAACTTGAAAATAAAACGGTTGAAGCGAAACGAATTCCGGGTTCACGTGCAATTGCTTCTAGCGCCTGCGCCTGCACAATGGTTGAACATCTTGGAAAGTCTTGTGAAAAATAATTTTTAATAATTTTGCATTCTTTGGTTGTTATTTTAGGTCGAATTTTTGGATCAATTTTTGAGAAAGTTCTCGGGAGTCCACATCTTAAGCGCTGTAAACTGTGTGGCAAGATGGTGCGGGGTCGGAAGCACCGTTTTGTCCACATGCCTGGAACGTATGCCTGCCCTTACTGCCCTTGCGTCTACACTCGAAGTGATAACCTTAACGCCCACGTCCGGGTCAAGCACGGGAAGCCCAAGTGTCCCTCCAATTCTACAGGAGTCAAAATGGAGAACAGTGACTCCAACTCCTTGGCCCTGACCGTACACAACAGCAACTCGAATTCAAATCACTCTGCGACGAGTCCTGCGCTTAATTCGGCCACATCAGTCCTCGCCAGCCTCATCACAACGGCCGCCAATTCAGACTACAACTGAACCACCTCCTCTCCTCATACAGCCTGTCCAACACTGACGTGACACCACGTGGCACGAGACAAATCAACCCAAGTCAACAACAGAAAACGGCGTCGTCCTCCTTAAACTTTGGACCAAAGAGTATGGAAATAGGGATTGAAATTGTAGTAACTGTTAGGTCTAATTATTTGTGATTAGTATGGAAGGGGGAGGGACAGAGAGTGTGGGGTAAAAGTCAATTAATTTTAAGCATTTAGTTTTTCCAGGCACTCCAGGGTTAAGTAAAATTCATTCAAGGCAATGGGGGTCAAGTTCAGTTGTGGAAAATTTAGTTTACTTTAGTTTTTAACCCAAGTTAACAAAATCTAGTTCTTGTGTTTTGACAAGTTGTTGAAGTCTAGTGTGATACGTACCTTTTGTTTTAGCGGAGGTCAGGGGGGGGGGGGTAAAGTGTGGAACACAAACCAGTGCAAAAAGTCCTAAGAACAAATACTGAATTTCCAAAATTACTACAGCAAAGTCTAAGTATGAAACATAAAAATGGAATAATGGCCAATGTTCTATACGGGTGGTCAGAAATCCTGAATTTGGAACAAGAAACGTTTTCAAAATTTCAAGAGTTCCCTCCCTTTTCGTCAAGAATGGTAAACGTAGTTTATAAATTTTAGTCTTGGTAGTTAATATTAGAGGGAGGAAAAAAATCAATGGTCCAGAGCTGATTTTGAATGCTCTTTTTGCGAATGTAATATTTGAAATTTGACTGTCCCACAAGTGCAATCAGTATTTAGGTTTAAAATTTAAAAAAGAGAAGAAGCGTCTACTAGAAGAATTCTACTTTTTCAACGACAGAAATCATAACTAATTAACAAACTAAAAAATTATTTATGGAAAAGTGTGAAAATTTGGAGGGCAGATGACTGTACTACACCCTGCGTATCGTAACTGTTAACTTGTAATTTTACTTGAAAATTGTGCCGGTTTCTAATTTTACTGAAATTTAGCGTTAAACAAAGAAAAAAGTTTGGTTTTTTTATGGTTGAAAGTACAATCAAAACTGTTCAATTTCAGAGTATGGAAAAGTTCATTACGGAATGAAGAAGTAAACTGAGGGAATTTTAGAGTCAGTTTAATTTTAATTTTATTAGTCACTTACAAAGCTTTATCAAGGAAGGCGGATTTAAATTTTTGAGTTGGAAATTGTTTACTGAAATTGTGAAAGGCTAAACAGTTTTTTGAATACTTGACAAGTTAATTCGAATTGTGTTTTTGTTTTTTTTTTAAAGAAAAGGGGTAAAGAGTCAACTTAGTTAATTTTAAGTTTTTTTTTGCCGGCGTACATTGTAGTTTGTTGTTTTTGGTGTGCTTAACAAAGAAAATTGTATTGGTGCTTTTTTGTTCATTATGGTTTTGGAAGGGAAGATGGAGAGGGCATGCGTGGTGAGTGTGTGTGAATGGATTCTTAGCACATTTGCACGGGCATCCTCAGCTTTAAATTAGTTAACTCAATTAAGTTTATTACTCTCAGGTTTTAGTTGTTAATCGCGTTCATTCACTATTTCTTCAACTATGTCAAGAAATTGTACCTTTTAGTTTCACTCTTCCTTGACGGGGTTTAATTAATTAATCACATGAATAATTAATTAATTTGTTGGTTGGTGGGGTGAGGGTTTCCTTTGTACTTTCCTCACCTTCAAAATGTACGTAAGTAAATCTGGTCAGGGAAATTCACACAACACAACAGTTTTAGTTAAGGTTGTAAAAGAATAATAAGAAGTTAGTACGAAGAAGGAAGGGTTCCAAAAATCTTTAGCTAAATGTCCTTGTTGCGTAACTTTCAACTCTGTGCCTCTTCCCTCTTTTGGTGTACAACTTACTCCACCCACTTTCTTTTCAAATAAAAAAATATTACTCGGATGTACTAACCAAACCATGCCTGACTAGTTTAACGCAAATACGAAAATGTTGTGTGGCG
The DNA here is from genome assembly GCA_034694825.1 of Anurida granaria. NCBI lineage: Eukaryota > Metazoa > Arthropoda > Collembola > Poduromorpha > Neanuridae > Anurida > Anurida granaria. Next base: position 613 of record JAQIWD010002010.1, on the reverse strand, counting down.
TTGTTAAAATTGTTTCACCGCTCATCCAATTATTAATATTTTCTTTAGGCTCAAATGGCTAAGATCTTGAAGGAAACGTTTTCTGACGTTTTCTGGTCGTGATACATAATTCTACGATTTCTATCACAACATTTCCTATTTGAAAGTTTTCATATCATTTTCACTGTTTCCAGGGCAAAAAGCATGGGGAAAAAATCAAGTTTCTTATGGTCCCCTCCTCACTTTGGATTTTTTCTAAAAATGAAAAATTCAATACATCCTTGGCATGGCAACAGTTGATATTGGCCGCTAATACTATCTCAATCCATACTTATATTAAGCCCCTTGAGATCCGCTAGCCCACTTTGGCGTGGTTCCCATGTGAGATCGGCGCAGGCAATTGTTCGCTAATAGCACACATTAGACTTTAACCGAATGCGCCGATTTGACACTCATTTAATTCCAAAGATTTAACTGCTACAGAGACATCGGTAATTGCTGCAATAAGATCGTTTAATCTCAAGAACTCCGGCAGAAGGCAGTGTTAGCACTGCTGGTATTCACCATATTCCGCGCCAGGAAATTTCAAATTTTTGGGCCAATGGGAGAAGAGAACATACGACGCTTCCCTTTC